>VZRV01008977.1:260821-408488 GCA_013398115.1 Falcunculus frontatus
GGGGGGGGGGTTGTTTGTAGTTTTTTAATTTATTAAAGTAAGTGGATTCTGCTGTAATTGAAATGACAAAATCAGGTTTTCTAAAAACAAGTAAGAAAAGTTATTGAACAAAAGGGAGTTGTGGAACTGTCTTCTGTAAAATTAGAAGTATATAGATATAGCTATTATTGAACAGCAGTGCAGGAAATATACAAGAAAATCAGAATTATCACTGAATCCCCACTTGATGTCATTGTTCCAGATAGTGATATTTGGCCCACTTCACTTTATTTGCTTAAAAATCAAAATAACTATTCTAAGCTTCTAATCATAATCCACAGTTATACATCATAATAGGACATCGTCATGCAGAGTTATACATCAGTACAGGACAATAATTCTACTTTCTTTTCAAGTAATTAAACGTTTGAAGCAATCATTTCTTATTTCTGCTGTTAATATTTGCAGATTTTTAGTAAATTGCCACATATTAGCATCCTACCTGCAAATTTTAGAGAGACAGATTAGTCTCAGCATGTGCCTGGAAGATTGCCAGAGCAGGTTTTGTGCTCGATATGATTGTCTGCACTTTTGATGCTTCGTATTGCGTCAGTGGACTTCTGCTCGAGCAAGTGGGACCAGCTCCTCTAATTCTAACCATCTGTTGGAGAAGTCCCCAATCAGATATGTCTACCTAAGTAAATACAACAGTTCCAAGCTAATTTTCATGGAAGTCTTTAGAATTTCATTGCTTGAATATGGTGTAATGAAAAACTTCATGCTAGTACAGGTAAGTTATAAGCTCTCATAGAAAATTAGCATTTTTCTTAATTTGACAGGCGTATCGCTTTGTTGAAGAACTACTAAAGCGTTTTACTGCTTGCCAGTCTGGAAAACATAACAGTTTGAGACTACTGCATTATTTTGAATGAAAGAAAGACTTGTGTTCCACTGCATAGGGAAAACCCAACACAAATGCCCCCCCTTATGAAGTAAATCATCATCTGCATGAAATGTTAGGAACTGTAGAGAGAGAACATGGATTAATGGGTACAAATTGAAAGAGGGGACATTTAAGTTAGATGTTGGGAAGACATTCAATGCTCTGAGAGTGGCAAGACGCTGAAACAGGTTGCCGTGGGGGGCTATGGGTGTCCCAACCCTAGCAGCATTGGCCTTGAGCATTCTGGTCTAGTGGGAGTTGGCATGGTGATTGGGACTAGATGGTCTTTAATGTCCCTTCCCATGCCTCAACATTCTATGATTCTGTTCCATGAGTCCATCTACAGAAATTTAAGAATGATGCAGCCTTTTTCATGAAGATGGAAGATGGTTAATAAAAGACATTAAATAAGAGTATGCACAGATAGAAGGCTGCTCCAGATCTGTCTGTAGAACAAGCAAAGTATTAATCAGATCTGGGATTTTGAAATGTGTAGGCATTAGCTTTGTACGTTGGATTAATTTCTTACTGTCTTCTCCCAATACAGCCAGCAGCCAGCTTCGGGTGTAGCCTATTCCCATCCAACCACAGTTGCCAGCTACACTGTCCACCAGGCCCCGGTGGCAGCACACACGGTCACTGCAGCCTATGCCCCAGCTGCAGCCACGGTGGCGGTGGCCAGGCCTGCCCCGGTGGCTGTGGCAGCTGCTGCCACAGCTGCTGCCTACGGCGGGTATCCCACGGCACACACAGCTACGGACTACGGCTACACGCAGCGGCAGCAAGAAGCTCCACCACCACCACCTCCCGTCACCACGCAGAATTACCAGGTAGGTTCCTGCTGTGTGATTTTTAAACGGTACTTTAAGGGGAGGACGCCTGTTTGGAAAAGAAAATGTGATTTTGTGGAACTGCTGCTGCTGTGAAGAAAAGCACTGTCTTGTGTTAGCTTAGACGTTGGCTTGGTGTGCAGTAAACTGGGTCATGGAGCTGATATAGCTGAAAAGACTGTGCCAGTAAAAATTTTCAGCAGCGGTGGAAATAGTTCCTTTGTCAGATTCTCAGGTGCCACTGGGGTCTAGTACCAAGCCTATGAGGATAGAAGATTGCCCTAGGAGATAAATCACCCTGTAGGTAGTTTTCGGATATCCTCTTCTGAGATCCCTGCCTAACCTTCTGTGGATACGGGTTTTTGCAAAAGGGCTTTTGTTCTCTGTCCCCTTTCATCTTGAAGTACTTTGTTTCTTGCAGTAATTTTTCAATTTTTTAGTCCTGAACTTATCAAGGTGTTGTCTGGATTGTAATTAGCATTTTGGTTTGTTTAAAAGCCTATATTATTGGTGCATGTTATCAATTATTTCATACATTTTCTGCAATTTGTTATATATTATAATATGGTCAATTGTTAATACATTTGGAAAAAAAGAGCGTGCCCTAAACTAAATAAAATAATTCCTGTTTACACAGGTTGGATGAAAAAAGATTTTGTTGTTGTATTTCTTGTAATTAAAAAGAATTTTAATACATCAGTATATTTCAGCTCTATTAGCTCATATCTTGCTCCCCCTCAGTTGATCAATTCTTTATGCTTTACCATAAACATGGTGAGGATGAGAGAACATATGTACATGCAGATAGTGGCTTCCAGGTCATCCTCTTCTAAGCTTATTAAAGACCTACAGAGTTTTAAAAGTGTCAAATGAGCTACTTGCTTTGCCTTTATAGACTAGTTATAGGTTCCCTAATGAACTAGTTGATACACGAAAAAGTAAAGATGGCTTTAAAAGTACCACTTTCTTACTCTAAAAAATATAACCAAGAGAAATGTTGTTAATGATGAGATTTTTAAAGCCAGTATAGGCTCATATTTCTGTCCTTGAGAATTTATTGGGCCTTGTAGAAATTTGTGGTTTTTTAGAGATCTGTGGTGGGTTTTTTCTTAATATTTTACAGAAATAAAATCTGATACAGTCATTAAAAACTATTGAGAATAGATGCTTTTCAAAAATAATTTGGTATAGAAAGTGATTAATAGCATGAGGATAGTTCCTGTATTAAGTAAAAGACCATTAGGGCTGTTTCAGGCCTGAAGTATCTGTAAAAGAACATTTAATTTGCGTAATGCATTTATTTCTATATACTGTACGTGTAGATGGGGAGTTTTTATTCTACTAGAGTAGGCCAGAAGACAATACATTGTTAATTTGACTATGCTGACGACTTCTGTTAGCCCAGCTATATACCTACAGGTGGTTTCTCTGTTTTGAATCCTTAGGATTCCTACTCTTACGTTCGATCTACCGCCCCGGCTGTGGCTTACGACAGCAAACAATATTATCAGCAGCCAACCGCGACTGCAGCGGCTGTGGCTGCTGCTGCCCAGCCGCAGCCATCAGTGGCTGAGTCCTACTACCAGACAGGTGGGTGGCATGATTCAAGCTGCTCTCGTTATTCACAGTCTGTTGACTACTTTAAGCCTTTAAAATAGTTGTTTGACTGTTTCACATTATCTTTTTTTTGTTGTTTTTGTTAAGTTTTGTCGTGTAATCTCTGTCACTGTGTAGAAAGTTTCTCTGTGCCTAGAACTTCAGCACTTGTGACGTTGCCATAAGTAGCTGCTCTGAGGTTTGGACTACCACTAGATACAGTCAAAACGTACTTCTAGGCAAAGTTCCTACTGATTTGTCTAGAAACCTTGCTGAAGTAGGTTGAGGTAATCAATGTTGTGTTTAGATGATAACTTGGTTAGAAATACTCCTTTAATTCTCTATTTACTTTGTGTATATAATTCTTTAATTATTCATACCGTGTTTGCTACAAAGCATGAATCCTGCTTAGCTTTTTTTTTGCTTCACTTGGAAATAAGAGAAGAGTTTAGGTGTGCTTTGGTTTAGAGTATTCTAGTAAAACTGTTGGATAAGGTTGTTTAAAACCTGTTTAAAACCATGTCAAAAACATGATAGCACAGTTAAAAATAAATAAATAAATTTGAGGCTTACTACTGTGAGATGTGACGTGATTTAATCCTTGTGTGATACATGGTATACAATGCATAGCCACGTCGGTAAAGCAACCCGACGCACAACACTAAAAAGCAAAACAAGTGAAACAAAAATCCCGAAACAAACCCCCACCTTTTACACATTTGTTCACCAGCATATTGTTAATTTTCCCTTAATTTGATTTGCACTTTGCTCAACTAAAACACGTCAATGTTTGTTCACTTGTATTTTCTATCCTCATTAGCTCCGAAAGCAGGATATAGCCAAGGGGCAACTCAGTACACCCAAGCCCAGCAGACACGGCAAGTGACAGCTATAAAACCTGCAACCCCAAGTCCAGCAACAACGACATTTTCCATATATCCAGTGTCCTCGACTGTGCAGCCAGTGGCAGCTGCAGCCACTGTTGTTCCATCCTACACTCAGAGTGCGACATACAGCACAACAGCAGTAACTTACTCTGGTAAGAATTCCGCGTGTTTTGGTGCTGGGATCTTCGCAGTTGCTGCAGAAGAGGCTTTCAAGGCTCAGAATTTTAGCAGTTCATGCTCAGTTACATTATAGTCTGCTGAGAAGTATCAACCAGTTCAATCATTACAACATGGCAGAATGTTTTGTTGTATCTTTAAAGGAGGTTTGATGTCTTATGTGCTGGTTTTGTTACATGTGAGAATAAACAAAGTGCTGGCATTGCTACACGAGCTGTGACTTACTTTAAGGTCAAAAGGAATAAACAAGGGATATAAAACATAAGGAAATGCATCCACACAGATGTTACTCAAGGAAAATGGGAAGGATGTGTGCAGTTACAGAGACAAGGAGGAACAGTTCAGTATAAATCTTTTAAGTTTGGGTTGTTCTGACCCAAAATGGAATGAGAATGTGTGCTGGAAAGACTTTTGTTCAACCATTAGGAATCCAAAACATAGTTAAAGATGAAAATATGGTAACTTCATAGCCATAGACGGTCATTAACTGTCATGTTATAGCTACCCTGAACTTTTTGTTTTCTTTTGTTTTCTGCTTAAAAAGAGATTTTAATACTTCCTTGAGACAGAGCCTAATTTCCTTGATTTATTCAACTACAAATCAGGGACTGTGTAGCCAGGTGTTAGTGACCAAAGCATTTTCTCTGTACCAAAACAATTTAAATCACTGAAATAGGATGTAATAGCACTAGACATTCTGTCTTTTATCTTCATTTTTTCCCCTTTCTCTGCATGTTATCAGTCCTTGCCATTTGGAAACTTCAACAGTAAATCTGATTCTGGAAGATTGCTTGCTTCATGTGGCCTTTGCTAAATCTTTCACTAAAATTCTTGTTCCATCATACCCAATCTTACCAGAGGTACCAGGAAATTTCATATGTTCTCTAGGGATGCTTTGATATATCTAACATAACTGTGTGTCTGCAAAGATGCGTCTAGAACTGAATATATTCCAACACAATTGGTGGCTGTGTATTTGTCTACTGTGAAACATGAAGCCAAATTCAAGACTGCCTGACAAGATCTCAATAAAGTACTTATATCTTGCCTTGCCCCTCAACTGTTATGCAACATGATTTGAATTAGTGTATTATGTAATTGATACATTATATATGGTGATGTAACATTTGTTTTTATTTTAATTTTTCAGGTACCTCCTATTCTGGCTATGAAGCTGCAGTGTATTCAGCTGCATCGTCCTATTACCAACAGCAGCAGCAGCAGCAACAGAAACAGGCAGCAGCAGCAGCTGCTGCTGCTGCTGCAACAGCTGCGTGGACAGGGACCACCTTTACTAAAAAGGCACCATTCCAAAATAAGCAACTGAAACCAAAACAGCCTCCCAAACCGCCCCAGATCCACTACTGTGACGTTTGCAAGATCAGCTGTGCTGGACCACAGGTATCTGTATTATGTATTATTCTACTATACTGTATTCTACTATACTTTATTAATAATTTCTTCAGCTAAAAAGCCTGACCCTCTTAAGAGTCACAGAATTGTAGAATGGCCTGGGTTGGAAAGGACCTTGAAGATCATCTAGTTCCAAGCTCTGTGTTGCAGGCGGGCACACCTTCCACCAGACCAGGGTGCTCAGAGCCCCATCCAACCTGCCCGTGAGCGCTTCCAGGGATGGGGCACCCACAGCTTCTCTGGGCAACCTGTGCCAGGGCCTCACCACCCTCACAGTAAAGGATTTCTTCTTAATCCCAAAACCTACTCTTTCAGTTTGAAGCCATTCCCCCCTTGTCCTGTCACTCCAGGCTTTTGTAAAAAGTCTCTCTCCATCTTTCTTGTAGGCTCCCTTTCGGTAATGGAAGGTCCCAGTTAGGTCACCCCAAAGCCTTTTCTTTTCCATGCTGAACAAACAAAATTGTCCTAGCCTTTTCTCATAGAGGAGGGGTTTTCCACCCCTCTAATCAAGAGTATTTGTTAATTTTTAAAGACCTGAATCTATACTTCTACTAAAGGAATAATGAAATGAAAATGTGTACTGTCATAGAAAAAGTTCTTTTTGGAAGACATAAAGATACATCCCCTGAGCTTGTATGGAGAAGCTTCACCTGACTTCAGAATTATTTGAAACTTTGAATTCTATTTGCTTCTTTAACACAGGAAACTTCTTAGAAAATACTGTTTTGAAACCTGTGGAATTACATAAATTTTGTGAATGGTAAACCTGAAAATTTTTTCTTCATTGTATTCCAACTTCTTAGTTTAGTGTCACTGGGTACAAGTGCCTAGGAAGTATATACAAAGTCATGCAGAGTGTTTATTTGTGAGTCTGGCTAAACAGTTCTTTTTCTTTAAGTAAACTTGTCATTATTTCCTACCCTGTCTGCTCTAGATCGCCAGTGTTAATATAGGAACTTATATCAACTTCTGCATTTCTTTTTCAGTACAGCTTTATTTGTGCACTACCTTCTTTTAAATTGATTTTTCTATTTATCTGGATACACTTACAGTTTGAAGGAAGCTCAAAATCAAGAATAAGTGAATGCAGTGCAAGAAACTGCAATTTTGTGATCGTATCAAGTTTTCAGTGGTTGCATCTGTTGACCACTACTTGATTGGGGAATTGAGAAGTTAGAGGAGAAAAACCTTTATTATTTTACCTAAGTGTGGAATCCTGGTGCTGTAGAAGAAAATTTTCTGGTCTTAGAATTGGCCTATTAATGCTTTAGAGCATCTCATAAAGCAGAAATCTTCAGTGTAGGAGGTATTTCTTAGGTAAAATATGTGTTTTATGCTATTTTCTATATTACATGAATTCACGTGAATGAATCAGCAGTACAAAGCTTACTGTGTGTGTTTTGTTTATTTAAACAGACTTATAAAGAGCACTTAGAAGGCCAGAAACACAAAAAGAAAGAAGCAGCATTAAAAGCTTCCCAGAACACCAATAACAACAGTACTTCTGCTCGTGGAACTCAGAATCAGTTGCGCTGTGAGCTTTGTGATGTGTCTTGTACGGGGGCAGATGCTTATGCTGCCCATATCCGTGGAGCCAAGCATCAGAAAGTAAGAGTTTTCTCTTGTTCTTAGCATGCAAGTCAGTATATACACTTCTCCCCATCATTTTTTCTCATTTTAAATAAGGAGAAAATACACAGAAACAATATAATTTAATTTGTTTTGTTTAAAGAGGTTTAGTTCTTCTTTGCCTTTCAAACTTGTTTTTAGGCTCGCTATTAGAAAGGCCTTGTTGAAAGAGAGGGGGGAAATCTTGCTATGACATCAATGAAAAGACGATATATTGGGTTATCATGCAAATCATAGGAAGAAGGTGTGGAGTAAGATGAGGAGAAGGTACCACTGAGGACGTGTGGTACCATGCTTGTGCCCCCTAACTTTTTTCAAGACTTTTCTTGAGGTTCATCTTACTTGTCTGGCTGGAGCAGTAAATCCTTCAGTGCACACTGAAATGCTGTAAGCTGAGCCAGCACAAAGAATAGGAATGTTAGGCGTTATTCCTTGGTAGTTCTTGCAAAGGAAACTGTTCTGTGGAAGCAAGGAACAATGTCCTGTAGTAGACTTTATAATGAGTATGTTTGGAAGACTTAAGGTACACGTGTTTTTACTACTGTTTGGGTGCTCTTATGGGGGCATTCTGGAAAAAAACCTGTGGGCTGCACTGTGAAATGCTGTGACCTGTCTTTAAAATTTTGCCATACAACAGTAAATGCAGTGATACGTTGAATATGTGTTTAGATATTACAGATTTTCCTCATAACTCTGGAAAGATTAATGTCATTAACAAATACAGTCTTAATACTCCGCTTTTATAGCTCTTTGCATCTCAGAACATAGGCATCAGTAACATTGTTCCTATTAAAAGAAAAAAATCTCACAGCATATTTGAAATAATTTTCCCCCAGGAGCAAAAATTAAAATTTAGACAGATTTGTCTAGTGTTCTTCCTTTAATAAATTGAGCCATTACTTTTTTGGGTTGTGCCCAATAACTCCATAGGTATATGGAGTACACTATATATTATCCTTTTATATTTGGATATAGCTTTCTCTTTGTGAGAGAAACCACTGCTGTTTCGGGTTCTTACCAGTGTAAGAATGATCCCTCAAAGGACTCTCTATATTGCTGTGGTAACTAAAGAGCTGTGTGCATTCTACTGGAAAAAAGTAATTTTGAAGAGTTGCTTGAGCTTCTTTATAGTATTGTGTGACATTAATATGTCTGTATTCTGATAGGGTACATAAAAAACAAGAACAAAAGCCTGAGAAATGAATTTGGACAGTTGTGTGCATATCATGGTTGTGTACATGTTCATGTTTAAGGCATGTCTCACAGATTGGTGTGGTTTTTTTACTGCTATTTTCAAAACTTAGTCTTTAGTTTTGATTTTGCATGGTTTTTTCCTATGGACTACTTGCACTGCTTTTTTGAGGGGGTGGTCAGCAGTCACCAAAAAGAAGTATTATTCTATGACAGACATGTTGTGGAAAGGCCTCTGCTTATTACTTCTAAGAATAAGCATGTACCTCTTTACTTTCTATGAAATACCTCTTGAATCCTCCTTAGCTATTTCTGTCCATTAGAAAAAAAAAAAAAAGAGGAAAATTTTGGCTAAGGAATCTGTTCAGCTTGGCTAAATAACCTGGAAATTCTTTCAATGTGAAGACTCTTCAAATGTAGCCATCAAAAGACACAGTGTTGTTGAATCTGAATTAAATAACTCTTAGTTACATATATTGTTTGGTACCAAAATAGTTCACTGTGCTGCCCTTTCATACGGAGACTAAAAAGTGACTAGGCAACGAAACAGACACATTGAAACAATAGGAGCAAAATTTTTTCTTGAATTATCGTGACTTATAAGTTTACTGTGTTTCTGTTCTTATCTAAACAGCAGTGAGAGTAAATGCCTGAATTTCTAATGGAAGTAAGCAACGTGAGATAACTATTAACTATTTCCTTGTTACAGATGACAAGAGCTTTTACATGTCCATCTTTTTTCTTCCCCAAGACCACTTTTTGTTAAAAAAAAAATTAGCTAACTTTTAATTTCTATTGGTTTTTTTTCAATTTATGAAAAAAAAAAATAATGTTTGTAATTTAGGTTTATGTATTTATGTTTGTGATACATTATTTTTATAGTTAACCCAGGAAGATCATGTTACAAATTTCTCTTCCTACTTTCAGGTAGTAAAGTTGCACACAAAACTTGGCAAACCCATTCCTTCGACTGAACCAAATGTGGTTACCCAAGCTACTTCCTCAACATCCACATCTGCTTCCAAACCAACTGCCTCTGCTTCAAATATAGCAACTAGCAGCAGTACAGTGAACTCCTCTGTTGCATCCTCTGCAGTGAAAATTCTTACTCCCACGGCAAACACACCACTTAACACTGCGTCCAACAACAAAACATCTTCAACTGCTGCTAATATAGCTGTAAAGAAAATATCTACACCGAAAATAAACTTTGTTGGCAAGTACAGAAGTCAGTCTTTATTTTGAAACCTAACCTATTCCATAAATTCTTCTTAAGAATTAGTGCAGCAGATACAAATTTATTTAGTTAACTCCATCCATGAGTAACTCCGTTGTGTTTAAGGGAATTACTGATAGGTGAGAATGTCTGTAAAAGTTTTACTTCAGAATTGATAGTGTTTTTTTGCCCAACTGTCTGCATCACCTGGCACCTTTTGAATACTTTTCCCACCTTCATAAGAAGCCTCCCACCTTTGGTTTCTTATGTAGTAGCTGCTGGAGTATTGCAGTATAGTCCTAATTTCAGTTCACAGCCTGGGCTGTTAATGCACCTGCAATAGATTGGCAGTTGGTGATGGGCAACTGAAACATCCTTTTTACAGTGGAAAACTAACCATGGAAACTTTGAACTGAACAAAAGAGAGATGGGAAGCAGCTGTTCCACAGTAAGCTATCCTGCTCTTCAAGGAGAGACCCATACAGTTGCAATACTAGGGGTATACTGCCTTGACTAGTACAAACATTAGAAGGTTTTGAAGTATTTTTTTTGGATACATTTACAAAATGACAAAAAAAGAGATTATTAATATATATTTTCTGAGTTGTTCCCGTTCAGTCCTGTCTCTTGAAAAAAGAGGAAAACAAATAACAAAAATGGTGATTTTATAAAGTGAAAGTTTTCCTTGTTAGAATAAAAACTTCCGTGTTTAAGTAACTTGAATGTTGTTAAACTTACTATTAAAATATTTAATTGTCTTGAAAATATATTTAAGTTTCAGTTGATTTTAAAAGACCGATAATGCTTTGGCCAGACCACAAATATTGGCAAATAAAATTTTTGGTTTGCACATCATGTTTAATTGCATTCTCATTCTATGAAGGGTGATAATTTAACTTTTTTTGATTTCTAGGTGGCAATAAGCTTCAGACAACAGGAAGTAAAATGGAAGAAATGAAATCAGCTGAAAGTGTTAAAACACCTCCTGCTGCTACAGTACAAACACAGGAAGTAAAACCTGACACAGCAACTGAACCAGTGACTCCCACAACTCTTGCTGCCTTGCAAAGTGATGTCCAACCAGTGGGCCATGACTATGTGGAGGAGGTATTAATATGAAAATGTGTATTATTTTTTAACTGTTTTCATGAAACATAATCACAGAGTGGTTGAGTTTGGCAGGGACCTTTTTAGCTCATCTGCTTCAACCACCCTGCTTAAGAAGGACCACCAACAGCCGGTCACCCAGGACCATGTCCAGATGGTTTTTGAGAATGTCAAAGGATGGAGACTCCATAACTTCCCCTGAGCAGCTGTGCCAGGGCACATATTCAGCCATGTTTCAGTTGGTGCTTATTGTCTCTGGTCCTGGCACGGGGCACCATTGAAAAAAGTCTGTCTGTGTCCTCTTTGCACCCTTCCTCCAGGTATTTATGTGCATTGATATGATTCCCCTCAGCCTCCTCTTCTCAAGATGAGACAGTTGAGGTCCTTCTGGATGTCAATGCAACCCTTTGGCATATCAGCCATTGTTCATAGTTTTGTGTCATCAGCAAACTCGCTGAGGGTACCCCATCATCCAGAGCATTACTGATTCCACCCCATCATCCAGAGCATTACTGAAGGTGTTACAGGACTATATTGATCCTGGGGGTGCATTGCTGGCTCCTGGCCTCCAATTGGGCTTCATTCTGCTGATCACCGCCCTTGGCGAGGCTGTTCAGACAGCTTTCAGTCCACCTCACTGTATGCTTATCCAGCCTATGCATTAACAGCTTGTGTAGGAGGATATTGTGGTGAGACTGTGTCCAAGGCTTTACTGAAGTCCTCGTAGACAATCTTGACTGCTCTGCCTGCCTCTACCAGGCCTTCACCTTGGTGAAGTCATGCTGAATGCTCCCAATGGTTTTCTTGCCCTCATTGTACCTGGAAATGGTTTCCAGGATTAGCTGCTCCATCATCTTCCCAGAGATCAAATGAGGTTGGCTATCTGTAATTCTCTGGGTTCTCTTTAAGATAAGAGTAACAAGGCAGTGAACCTGAAAAAGCTTGTGCATATGTTTACATTTTTGTATTGTGCGTGTTTCTTTTTTGCTCAGTGGGGCATTCTTCATGTTGTTGGTATGAGACAGGTGGATCAAGTCTGATGTAAATTTTGCATGATATACAGGTTTGTAATTTATTACCTCGGTGTGTTCAGGTTTGACTTTACAGCCGTGCACTCTTTGAAGTGGAAGGACCTTGTTCCTTGCTCGTTACCAAGCACAGTGGTGTGTCTATCAGAATTGAAGGTTCTACTTTTCTACTTTGCCTTCTTTCAGTTATTGTGTGAACTTCTTAACATGTTTTGAGACAGGTAGACAATATCAAGTGTCACTGGATAGTTAGATTAATGGATAATTAAATTTTATATCCCCTTTATTTAAAAAAAAAAAAGGCCAAATGTGTTATAACTTTGTTTTTCAGGTAAGGAATGATGAAGGAAAGGTGATCCGCTTTCACTGTAAGCTCTGTGAATGCAGTTTTAATGATCCTAATGCCAAGGAGATGCACTTGAAAGGGCGGCGGCACAGACTTCAGTACAAGGTAGAAATGCTAATGCTTCTCTCTGAAAATTGACCAGGTATCAGCTAACTGGTTGCCTTTTCTTAGATTTAAAGACTAGACAAAAGTAGGCACTCCGAGTAAACAGCATTTAAAAAAAGAGAAATATATTTCTTAGGCAATATAGTCTTTAAAGAATAATACAAGCTGTGAAACTGTTACTTTGGTTGGGGTTTTTTAAAATGTGTTGAATGTTGCTGTAGTACAACCTATGCAAGCAACAATAGGTTCTTTATGTTGCTTACCATGGAGTTTAAAGAGTAAAATAGTGTTGCTCAGTGGTTTTGGTAGGATAAACAACACACAGTCTTTGCGTTGCAGATTTTTTAATAATAAGTGCATTTGTGCAGTTCTAAAACTGTGCTTTACTCCCCTAGATTTTATTGTAGATGAGTAGTATATGTAAAATATGTCAGAACAACTGTAACCTTGATATGAGGACAGGAAAGCAACATTTAATTCATTTTTTTTCCTATGTAGAAAAAAGTAAACCCAGACTTACAAGTAGAAGTAAAGCCCAGTATTCGAGCAAGAAAAATTCAAGAAGAGAAGATGAGGAAACAGATGCAGAAAGAAGAATACTGGAGAAGGCGAGAAGAGGAGGAACGCTGGAGGATGGAAATGAGGTAATGCATTTTGTTTCATGAATGAATGTGACAAAGCTGCTGTCAGATTGTCTGAAACTAAATTTTATAGTTACTTATTTTAAATACTTTAGGGAACTCTGTACTGTCTTGTTTTAAATTGTTGTTCTCTCTCTGAGGTTTTTGTTTGTTACTGTTCAATCCTTCTGAGGAATGCAAAGTTAGTAGAATTTCTTTGCTATAAATCCAGACCTACTTTAACGAGAATAATTCATGTTAGTTACCCTCTGTTCATTGGTACTTGCTTATGACTACTAAAAGTTGTCAAGGATAGAGAAGAATCTCTCTAGAGCAGTGGCAAGTATTAACTGCTGTATAAAGAGAACACTTTGATTGATGCACTTCAGGCGATACGAAGAGGACATGTACTGGAGGAGAATGGAGGAAGAGCAGCATCACTGGGATGACCGTCGCAGAATACCAGATGGAGGATATCCTCATGGCCCTCCAGGACCTCTAGGCCTGCTGGGAGTTAGACCTGGAATGCCTCCTCAACCCCAAGGACCAGCTGTAAGTTTCTTAACTTGAGAAAAAAATTAAACCATTCTTACCAGCAGGCACAGTTAAGAATGATAAATTATTCAGTGCTATTTCACTTGTCTCCAGTGTTTCTTAATAAAGGATTTGGAAAAGTGAAGAAGAAATTATATGCTAATGAAATGGTGTAGGTGGACTAGTCTTCCAAAATAAGTCCAGTGAAATGACAAGAGGATGCTTCAAATACTGCTTCTTCTGAAATACAAGTCATACTGGATTTCTGTACTTTCTATTTTATTTGATTGCATTATACAACATTATTTACCTAATTGTGGACAAATATATGGATTAAAAGTGGCTGCATCATCAGTCTTGGAGAATAATGCTTAGTGGTGCATCATACTCTAGGTGTGTGGAGTGCAGTACCACATGGGTTGATCCTGGCATTAGTCTGATAAGCACCTTATCAGTGATCTGAGAGGTGATGGAGTGAGTATACACTCCTGAGGTTTGCAACTGGCATGAACCTGAATCAGCTTGGGTGGGGAGGATAGCTGATACCTTTGAGGGCAAGGCCACCGTCCAGAGGGACCTAGGCAGGCTGTAGGAATGGAACATTATGGAATTCTGCAAGAGCAAATGCCTAATGCTGAATTCAGAAAGGAATAACCCCTTGAATTGCTAGAGGCTGGGTAGCAGCCCTGCTGAAAGGGATCTGCGGTCCTGTCCTGGCAAACAGCAATCTGGGCATGAGTCAGCTGCGTGCCCTGGCAGCAGGGCCGGCAGCAACCTGGGCTTTAGTAACAGGAGCATAATTAATAGATGAAGGGAAGTGATCAGCTTTCGTTAGACCCTAACTACAATTCTACATTTAACTTTGGGCTTTCCAGTAGAAGATACATAAACCATAATAGGCTCAGTGTGGGGCTACCAGGATGGTCAGGGGTCTGGTGATGCCTTATCCCTGGTCCTAGAATTAAGAACTAGACACGGTTCAGGGGTAAAAGGGTTTTTACTTGGGTATTTAATAAGGATCTTTATGGTGCAACAGTTTGTCAAGGTGGAATACGCCGGAATGCACACACACGGTGTATCGCGTATACAATTTTATAGACCTTGCAAATTAACTTATCTGAGAAAGATTCCCCAATGAGAGGCTTGAGTGAATGGCGTGACATCTCCCTATTCTAAAGTATTGTCCCCCAGGTGGGCCTAATCTCAGTTTACAGAATATGTTCTAGAGAGGGCCTTGGTTTTTCAAGACAGCGTAAGGCTTTCCGGCCCCCAGCTGTGAGGCCTTTAGGATGTTTGGTCTTCTGGCCTAGCAGAATGCCAGGGCTATACTAAGATATCAGCCTTAAAGAATTACAAGTATGTGTGCTAAGGATACTGAGAATACATAAAAGGTATATGAAAAGAAAAGGCAAAAAATCATCATGGCATCACTGGAACACGTGCCCTATGTGGAGAGACAGGTATCTGGGCTTGTTCAGCCTGGAGAAGAGAGAGCTTCAGTGGGATGTAATAGCCTTCTAATTAGCTGTGCATTATAAAGGATATGGAGCCAGGCTTTTTACAGTCCTGAGAGGGTGAGATACACCCAGCTTAAGCCAAAACGAAAGAGGTTTAGACTGAATACAGGAAATCATATTTTTTTATACAGGTGTTGTGCAGCCTCCATCTTTGAAGGTTTTCAAAAACCAACAGGCTAAAGCCCTGAGCAACATGATGTGATCTTATAGCTGACCATGTTTTGCACAGGAGATTGGACTAGGTGACCTTCTGAGGTCCCATCCTGTGATTGTATGAAAGTACTCATGGATGCTTTATTTTGCAGCAATATGCAAGTATTTCCCAGTTGACAGAAAGGCAAGAGATACTAATGTTGGGGAGGTACCTCTGGTCTTGGGATTCAGCCTTTGTTTAATATTGATACATTTCATGTCTGTTCAGACATGATTGATTGTGACCAGTGTAGGCTATCGAGGAGATTTCATGTTTCGTTACATTTCAATGATGTGAGGTTTGAATATTCTGTTCTTTATCCACATGTTTGGGTTTTCGTCATTTTGTCTCATTTGTGAACTTGGAAGTACACCCAAGTTTCAGAAATACACTTTTTTGTCTGTTCAGCCTCTGCGCCGCCCTGACTCCTCTGATGACCGCTATGTGATGACCAAGCATGCTGCTATATATCCAACTGAGGAGGAACTTCAGGCAGTCCAAAAAATTGTTTCTATTACTGAGCGTGCTTTGAAACTGGTTTCTGACAGCATGACTGATCATGAAAAAAGCAAGAACAAAGAGGGAGATGACAAAAAGGATGGCAGTAAAGACAGGTATTTTTCTTTATTGCTTTTTAAGAATCTTACTGTTTTTCTTTCCGCTGTGATCAGTGCTTCCAGGATCTCATCTCTTTGGGGTTTCATATAGTATTTTGAAGTCTCAGAAGCATGTGGAATACTATTTTATTCCACTTTTCTATCTTCAGGATTGTTTTTATTATTTTTACATTATTATTTTAAATGCAACTTTTAACTGTAATTCACAGAGCTTTGAAAGGCGTTTTGCGGGTGGGCGTTTTGGCTAAAGGTTTGCTACTCCGTGGAGACCGAAATGTCAATCTTGTTTTGTTGTGTGCTGAGAAGCCCTCCAAGACGTTACTCAGTCGTATTGCTGAAAGTCTCCCTAAGCAACTTGCAGTAAGTAGAATTTAGATTTTTGGAGTTGCATTTTTGTAAAAGTACTGTAAAAATCTGTCCTCAAGTTAAATGTCTGCAGGGCTCACTGTGCTGCTACATGACATAGCTCAGGTTCAGTTTCTTTCCATTTTCTGAGTGTTTTCATCTGAATTCAGAGATTGTTGCATGTTCTGCTTTCTCTATATTGTGTCCATACAAGTGTGTGCTCTAGCAGTGTAGTATCAATCACCATTTAATAGATTTCATTTATGTGGGAAATAGAAATGAGCACAAGGAAGACCATTAATCAGTTACCAGTAGCAATAGAGGTAATTGTGCAGTGTTACAGCACGCCTGCTGCCTCAAGGTCAAAGTTCTCCATTAACCCCAGTCTTTTGTACTTAAATCTTGTTTCCTATTTCTATGTGTCAGTGCTTTACAGTTCACAACTAGTTAGCTAAGTCTTGTTTTTTATAATTTGGACCTTTAGAAAAGCAAACATGCAATCTTAGACCATTCAGTGAAATTAATATAAACCGTCTGCAGTAGTTCAACAAGAAAGTATAAAACCTCAGCTCTCTGCTGAACAAAGCCTGTCACTATAGAGTGCTTGTCACAGCGTTAGTATTTCAGTGCAATCTAGTAAAATGCTTGACAGAATCACTGGCATGGTAGAAGCTTTAGTAAGATCAGATTAATTAGAAAATAATCTCAAGTTTGCTCTTCTTTGAAGTAACAAAACAAGCAAATTTTAAAAATTGACATCTTGGTATGTCTTCATGGAAATGTTCACTTGTCCGTGTATGTGGAAGAAGGTCACAGAGGTGCCTACAGCTTCCTTTTGGGGCTCTTTAAAATTATTAAATAAAGTTGGAAAAAGCAATTGAAAATAACCACTCTGTCAGTTACTCTTACATTTTTTTTCCTGGTGCTTATCTTGCCCTTTGTTCTTATCATGTTGTGATACCCAAGCACAGGATGTACCCAGCAATACCCATCTGTAACTGTGAGCTTGAAAAATAACCCGTGCATCTTTGCTTTTTAAAGGCTTCTGTGTTCCAGTAAGGAACACCCTGCTGATATTTTAATTGGCATTGAGGCTTTTCTTTGTCTCAAACACCATCAAGATTGTAGATTATGTAATTGTAGATTAGTTTCCTTTCTGGGTAGTTTTTTTTCTTCTTACTTCTTGGTTATGTATTTTCATTAATAATTTGGGAACAATAGGAAAGTCCACATTTATTTATATCGTTATAGAGTGTCGTGTGGTTTCTATGACTACACAGATACCTGTTTCATATAATTGTGTTTCTATCTTTCTGTTAAAAAATGACTATGTTGGATTCCTTTTTCTTCCTCATACTTTTATTGGCCACATGCTAATAGAAATTTCTGTTTCTCGATATTTAGGTAATAAGTCCAGAGAAATACGATATCAAGTGTGCAGTCCCAGAAGCAGCAATAATTTTAAATTCGTGTGTGGAACCCAAAATGCAAGTTACAATCACACTGACATCTCCAGTCATTCGGGAAGAGAACATGAGGGATGGAGGTTGGGAAGTTGTTAAAGATGTTACTTCTTTCTCACCTGTTTTTTTTATGTTTATCTATTCTGCTTAAGATGGCACTAAGGTCCTGGAAGGCAACATGCTGGCACATGTATTTGATCGAAACCTTGTTTTTCAACAACCAGTCTCAGTAGAGAACAGTTGGTTAAAATAAATGTGTATATGATGCTTTTATTTAATTTTTAAAATTTCTAACTTTATGTCCAACCTCAGCTTTCTGGAAAAGGTACAAGCTTGACTTTTTTCCCTCTCTTTTAAAATGATATGGAAAACTAAGTATTTTATAGCAAGTGGCTATAAACTGCCTTTCTAGAGCAGTCTTGCCTTAAGAGAAAGATTATATGGATTGAGAAAATCAAATCACAGGTTTTTGGGTTTGAACTGGGTCAGTATTACCATCACTTAGACATTCTGAATAGTGCCACTTAAAATGCACTTTTACAGTACTTTTGACGGTAACAGTGCTTCTAACTTTAAAAGACGATGCGATTTTTTCCAGCTCTCTGAGGTTGTTTTTTGGTCTGGAGTGCTTTTTGAGTATATTTAGGCTCCTGGTATTACAATCAGTCTTCTATCCAACTGGCAAACCCAACTAGTACAATAAGAAGTGGCTTTGTCGTTGAGCTGAAGCAGAAGGTGGAGCTTGGGAATCAATTTACGTTTCTGAAGTCCACAGTTTCTCTGGTGCCAGCAGTGTTGCTTTAGGGTCTGTTCTGTAACACTTTCAAAGCTCCAAAAGCTTTTAAGCCAACAAGCATGATTAATGTTTGCAGTACATTGGTTCCTTTTATTTACGGGTCAGATAAAATTAACTTTTGTTTCCTTTGAATCCTGTATTTTCATAGTTGAAAGAGATCATAGCAAACAGGGTTCTGGTGTTTGACAGTGAACCTACAAATAGGAAATCTGAGGCTGTTTTAACACTTCTCATATGCAGGTTGAAAGAAATTGTATGTGTGTATGTATACATGTGCTTGTGTATATACGTATTTATATGAGCCACGAAGGTTTTTTTTATATTTCATCTCATCATTACATGTCCTCTAAAATACTTGAGGTTTTTATATTGCATTAGTAAGTGTCCTGTAGCTGTGACTAGTGCATTTATAAGCAAGCTATGTTAACAAAGTCATCCTACATAATCAGAAAGAAAAATTTCAAGATGCATTCTCTGGTTTGGATGACTTCCAAAGAGTCTTAGAGTGCTTTGTACATGATTTTTAAGCTGTGCATATTATTCCTAGCTATAAAGGCTTTGTATGTGTACTGTCACACCCAACCAATTTTACTTGGTTTTTGACAATCTGAGTGTAACATGACTCTGGGCTGAATCCAACTTTCCATATTATTTAACTTTATAAAGAATGCATTTTATTATTAAATTAGACTAACCATTTAATGAAATTAACCTTAAACACCATGTTTATTTCTTGATCTACTGCAAAAGTGCAGTATTGATTCCTGCTACAATACTCCATTTCAACTAAGTGGTTTCTGGCCCAAAATTCTATGATGTAGACTAAAAATAAAACAAATTTCAAATTACTACCATCAGTCCCCTAAGTTATGCCACCAAAAGGAAACAAATCTGTATTTTTGTCTGACCCACACTTGAGTTAAATTATCTTTGTGAGTTTATTCACTGCCGAATGCAGTACTGCCTCTAGGCAAACAAAGTCAAGTTAGATTTCTCTTCAAGACACTGAGCAGTATAAAATGGATGTGCAGAAAAGTTCACTTTTGAAACTGGAGCAAATAGAAGACTGAATTGCCAATTATTGCAGCAAAGAAGTTCCTTATTCCGAAGACTGCTGCTTATTTGCTGCAGAGTAACAGTATGTGTTTGTGTTTTCCTTACTGCAGCTTCTCATGCTCTGTGTCTTACACTGGTTTAAAGTTTTCATTTTCCCTAGCCCGCTTGGGGAGCTAGTTCAGGTGTTAAGGAAGGCTTTACCGGAAGAACCAGTCTGAGTAAAGATGCAACTTGAGTCTTGCACGTGGAGTAGAATCATGTTTGATGTATGATTACATGCTAAAAGTCTAAAAAAATAAACAGTGAAATGAAATTGTTAACCGCATAGCTACTGTTCCTTACAGTATTGTGCGTTTGACAGTTGACTGAATCTGACACATTCGAAGATCTCTAACCCAGCTGTGGAGTCTTCCTTCAGCAAACAAAGTGTACATACTTACAAACACATCTCTGTGTGCGCGTGTGTCTTTTTTATCCTTAGCTAACAGCCCCGGTCCAAAGCCTTCTAGCAGAGGGACTTGATTCCTGTCAGGGGTTGCTGCCAAGACATCGGAAGGATTTTTGACCAAGGTTTTCTAAAGCTCAGGTTCACCCCTGCCATGCTTTACAAAGGAGGGGTTTGGATGCATAGTCCTAGCATCTGCTGTTACTTTGTGTTTGGTTTTTTTTTTTTTCTTTTTGTCTTCGTCTCTCTCCTAGAATGAAGCAGTGTTCACACTAGTCTTATAATAGTTGACTGGACGAAATGTATTTTACATAATAAAACTTACCTAAATTGACATACCTGTTGACTTTTAATGAAGAGGTAGTGTGGACACAGCACGTCTAACTAAAGATTAACCCCTTATGTTTAGGCTAGTAATAAGTTATACAGGGTAAGAATTCATGCCCGTGTTTTGTAAATTAATTCAGTTTTTGTCTTAGTTTAGTAGGGTGGTAGGTTAGGCATCTGATTTTAGTTAAATAGTCTTTAAGGGGTTAATCCTGAAATGTGAAACATATGCAAAAATCCACAGAATAAATATTACAGGAGTTCCTTGATATATTTTTTTAGTCAATGTTTTCTCAGTGTAGTGCGTGCCTCAGCAACTTCTGACTTTCAGAGTCTTTTTAAGTTCCAAGGGTATTCTTTTGATAGCTATTAGTAACCCATTTTAGATCAACATTTCCAGCACTGAGTAAGATTCTTTTCTGTACATTTAAATTGCAGTTCTTCTTAGTAAAATTATTTTACAAATTGAAGGTTTTCAGAGGTAGAAGTAAAGTTTAAAATTATTTAATGAATTACTGTGCTAAAAGTTTGCACAGTGTCACCTATTTGCATATTAGTTTTAGAAGAAAGTAAATAATTGACTGATTGGCTATTGGCCCAACAGCACATATTTTCATTTTTAATTTCTCAGCCTTACTTTGCCACTTTTTCCTGTGGTGGGTTTTCTCAGGATGTACTCTTTGTCTCATATATCTGGGTTGTACTCCTTTCATCACTTAGCTTTAGCTGGCACCCCTCTTGTATAGTTTTGGAGGGGATTTTTTTGTTGTTGTTTTGTTTTGGGGGTTTTTTTTAAAATTTGTTTTAAAAGAAACATCACTTTAAACATCTTCATTTGCTCTGTAATTGCGTTAGTGAAGATTTTCATCTTTCCACTTTAATATATAATCTGTAAGTTGGAATATCTGTGTGAGAAGTTACCTATGTTCTTCTCAACTTTGCTCTTATGAAGTCTTCACATTTTTATCTCTGTGAAGAGCAATAGGATTATCCTATCAAAATGCTCAAATCTGAATGTAGTACTTCACATTAAATTTAGTTACTGTATTGCAAAGCTATACCACCATGTTAATTCATGGTCTTTTAGCTCTGTATAGTAAAGAATCCTACTATTTTATATTTGTGTTTTCAGAGCACGATTTGTGCAACATTCCTGAAAGCTTTTCGTTGCAGGCATCTTTCATGAGTCTCATTATTTTTTATTTTATTTTATTCCCTGGCTTACCTAAATTTAGATCTTGGAGGAGTAAACTGTACTGTTCCAAACAGCCAGCTTCTGTGAAATCTGTGCCATTGAGTGATGGCTTTTTGTTTCATCTTATCTGGTGTATCACCAGTTATGCTACCAACATATGTTTGGACTAGTCACAATAGCCATTTTCATAATGGGTAAAAAAATAACTTCTGACGGTGATCACTGATCTGCTCATATCCATACAGTTTTCAAGTAACCTGAGGATACCATTTCACATTGTTTAGTGGTTCCAGTTTTACTGGTGAAACCACTTCTGTGGTCTCTTCATTTTTGGTAGCAAAGCAGTCAGCTTGGTAATTAAATTCTTCTCTGAACATTTAACTATGCAAGGTCTACTATGTTTTCTTCATCTTTCAGACATTTGGCTTTGTTTTTTAGTCTATTCCTTGCTTTTCTTTATCTTGTTGAGTCTATGTAAAGTAGTTCCTTTTTAGATCCTTCCTTGCATTCTAAGTGTTGCTGGAACATACATATTATGGGCTGAGGAATTTTATTTATATGGGTAAGAGAGAAGGTATTAGAAAACAAGGAACTCTGTAATATTGAAGAACATGTCACATTCTTTTAGTCAGGTTTTTAAAGCAAAATAATTTCAAGTTTAAGGCATGATAAAAATAACTTCATTACTAAACATTTAGTGCTTTTAAGATTTGTTATACTTAGTTTTTCTTTCAAGAATAGGTCTCAAATAACACGTGACAATTAAAATTTAAAAGAAACTAAGTTTGAATGTTTCTACTTGGTTAAAGTGGATTTTTGTGTTCCTTCTGTCTTGTGTTCTCTGTGCTGGTGCACTGTGTCCAACCATCCTTCCTTCGGTATTTAATTTTAGGGGATATGTGTTTTTTCAGTGTTAGCTGAAATAAAGAACTACTACGCATTGCATAATCAGCAATGCAGTTGAAAATAATCTCAGAGCTGAAGTGCAATATGCTCTTGATCTTCATACTGGGTCGATGCCCTAATCCTAATTGAGCAACTTCCGCTGAACATTTACATTTCTCGTTCAAGGGTTTAAACTTTAAATGGCATGTGTGACATTGAAGCTGTTTAAGGAAGTGTCTTGCTCACCTGGTCAAACACCCATTCCTCACTGCATTTTGCCAATTCAATCCATTTTAGATGTAACCTCGGGTATGGTGAAAGACCCACCGGACGTCTTGGACAGGCAAAAATGCCTTGACGCTCTGGCTGCTCTACGCCACGCTAAGTGGTTCCAGGTTCGGAACATCATTTTACTTTCTTCTTGTAGCCTTATGAGAGATTAGTTCAGTTGCAATATAAATGTTTAACTGTGTGAAAACACTCAGCGTTGTTCATGCTAATAATACTTAATATTTCTCTGGTCCCTAAATTTAACTGTAGAAGGTTGAGTATGGAGGAGCTGCTTTATGCAGTTATTGCTCATTTGACGTCATTTTTTTTTCTGGTCATTGAGAAGGCGATGTTGAAAGTTTGACTCGCTTGGGGTGATCATATGTTGTATATTTGTTATATATTCCATAAGGCTGCAGAGTAACTTCGCTTTAAATAATGGAATATGTGTTTAAAGCTTTGTGTTTAGATTTAAGACTTTTTTTTCTATTTCTTTAAGTGCATTAAGTGTAGGGAATGAAAGGTGAGAAGCAACTGTTTGGTTTAGTGACTTTGCCTTCCGGCAAAGGCACAATAAAGAAACCAAACAGATTCCCTTGACCTTTCAGTCTCTATACCTATTTCTTAGATCTTTACTTTATCCTTTTAATTTCTAATATAGAAAGATACTGTATTTATTGTTACAAATGAACATAGGTCAAAGTGTATAGGGGATCAAGAAATGTTATTCTTGTATAACCTGTGCACTTTGACTTCTACCACCTTAAATTACTAACCCTGTATAAAATACTGCTGTAAATGGCAGCTCACGGAATAAAGTTGTAGAATGATTTGTTTCAGTCTTGTATCTGAGCTTCCATTGAACAGTGGTGTTTTAGTCTTTCAACAAGTCCTGTTTGCTAAAGGTGCAGGGGTTAATTAATTTGATTTTGTATTGCTCTCAAGGCTAGAGCTAATGGTCTGCAGTCCTGTGTGATTATCATACGTATTCTTCGTGACCTCTGTCAGCGGGTTCCTACTTGGTCTGATTTTCCAAGCTGGGTAAGTAATGTGGTTTTTTAATGAATCTTCTTAATAAATATGTTACTACAAGGAAATTACAGGGAAGTGTTAATACAATTTTAAAACTCAGACTTTTTCAACAAGTATTGCAGGGCTTTGTTTGGGATTTTTGGGTGGTTTTTTTGCTAACAAATACTCCAGATTGTCTCTGGAGATTAAACTAAATTTTAATTTAATTGTACTAAAAATACGATTTTCTGAGGTTTTGTCATTTGAAGCTGGAAGTTATTATTTTTTCCAAAAGGAATTTTCTTGTTCTTTTCTATTCTTTGTGGGTAGATTCCTATTCTAGGTTTTAGCATTTTTTCCATTTACTCTGTACAAAAGAACCTATTTTTTCTAACTACCTACTCTGAATTGCTCACAGTTTGATGAAACTCATTTAAAATAATGTTGGCTGTGCCCAGATAGTTCTGTGATAACAGAAAGAACTTGAAAGAAAAAATCACAGTAATTCTTATGATCATTAATATGTCCCTTTCTAACGGTGAAATACCACAGTACTAAAGTACAGCCTGTGGTTGTGTCATCATCATATGTTAGTGTCACTTAAATCTCTGGGTTGTATCAGGTCACCTCTCTTAATTCTTGCAGTTAAGTCTTCTTGGAGCATTCCTTTTGCATTGACTATCTTATATTATCTCTCCAGGAGTGCAACTTGTGCTCCAAATACTAATAGATGTAGGATCTGTAGATTGGACAAAGTTAGTCTGAAACAAATACCTGAAACATGTTTCGTGGGGAGGTAAACTTAGCTCTGACTGTTGTGTTTTGCAGAACAAATCCAGTTGCACTGTGCTGCTTCCTTCTCAGTTTTGGCAGGAAGAGCGCTAACATTGTCAAAAAAGTTTGAGCAGTTGACTTTATTTCAATGAGAGATGTTTTACAACTCCACTAAGTTTGTAGACAATTTTATTAAATTACTTCAAATAATATTTATTGCTTCTGGAAAGGAAGTGGAGCAGTAATATCTGCTTTTTTAAATATTTAAAGGGAAAAAAACTAGGGCCAGTTTCAGTACTGCATTTCATGAAAAGTACACTAAAAAAATACAGCTTAAAAGAGGCTAAGAAGTAAGTGCCATCTTAATATCACTATGATACTGAGTTACCAGAGAATGAGCCCCAGCATACTTTCAGAAAAGTATCCTTATAACTATTGCAACCCAGAGCAGGCACATGGGTGAAGAACGAGGAATGTGGTTTCTTCATTCTCATGTTACCTGTTCCAAGGCACATCCAGAAGTGAAGAGAGGTATGAAGCAGTGTGTCAGACCTTGCTGTATTCAGTTCTCTCCAAAAGTGATTGCTGATTTACTCCTGGTACTTGATGCCTTCTCAGTGACGTGAATCAGCATTGAACTGTAGTCAGCTTTTCTTTTGGCCCATAGGAAGAATCTTACTGATAAAAACAATGACAGAATGAAAGTGGTGATTTCTGCCAGTTCAGATGGAATTTCATATATTGGAGTAATACAATTTTCTGGATGCAGACCTTCTCCTACTCTCTG
Source organism: Falcunculus frontatus (assembly GCA_013398115.1). Classification (NCBI taxonomy): domain Eukaryota; kingdom Metazoa; phylum Chordata; class Aves; order Passeriformes; genus Falcunculus; species Falcunculus frontatus. The sequence continues at coordinate 286,104 of VZRV01008977.1, forward strand.
TACTAGAAACGTTTTACAAACCAGGTGACAGAGATGACAGCTTTTTTAAAAATAAACACAAGCAGTTGGAAAAAGAGCAGACATTAGGAAGTCTGAATGTTCACAGTAGTAGCACTTCATGTGCCTTAATGTAAAAACTAATTTAGAAGAATTTTGTCAGGTTCCTACACATTATTCGAATTTGAAATTCAGCCTTTTGTGCACATAAACACCAGGATATCATAATTCACATTTTCCTAGGATTGAGTTACAGACCTCAGTGTATTTTATGAAGAGCCAAAAGAACTAGATTTTAATAAATGCAAGTCCAAGATCTGCATTTTATTTCTTTACTGATGCACTTTGCTTCCTACTTGAAAACAACTAAATTACTATTGTCGAATCCTAAGTGATACAGTGGGAGTAGGGAGATAACATGTTCAAGAATTGAAATCTGTCAGTTAAATGGAGCTAAAATAGAAAGGAATGGGCACCCTTAGTGAAGGATTGTGATCAGCACTGCCTGTAGTTACTTGCATATATCAGAATAAATATTTACACCTGGAAAGGGAAAACAAAAGGTAGCATTTGAACAACTGTAAATGTGGTGAGGAGGACAAGGCCCAAACAACAAGTGCCTCAAAAAAACCTCCCAAAAACCATTGTTTGAGAATTAAACTTGCCAAAGGGGTAGCAATGAAACATCCATTTAATGCTGGGAAGGAATACTAGGGAAAGTTTGTCTTCACTTTTACAAATACTTATATAGGTTCTTCTGGAAAAAAATAGTGTCTAATAAAAGTAAACAATGGAAATATTCACAGAAAAACCACCAATATTTAAAATACGGCTAATGATTTAAAAAATTTTAACTAACAGCAAATAATGCATACATTTCAGAAAACATATTTATCATAGAGGTTTTTTTACACTTGTTTAACATCTGAGTTAGTGTTGGTCAATAACCAGGAGAAGAATTTCTATGAGCTTCAGTTTTGCTAAACTGAAGGACTAGTGAGGATATTAAGCATTTTAAGAACATTAATTTTTTTTAAGTTTATGTGCTCTTGTAGAAAAAAACTGTTTTTCTATAGCATCCTGTTTCATTAGGTATACTGTGTACTGTATTCATGTGGCTGACAGAATCAAGGGTCCCACAATGTTTCATACTCCCAAAAATGGCTTGACAAGTTGTCTACCCACATACGTAGGCTACTACTGTAAAAATTTCTACAAAATTACTGAACAACTTGTGATGGGAAGAAGCCCATCATAGAATCACTGAATTGTTGGTTGGAAAAGACCTTGGAGATAATTGAGTCCAATTGTTAACCCAGCACCACGAAACCATGTCCTTAATTGCCATATTCGCATGTTTTGTGAACATTTCCAGGGATAGTAACATCATCAACTCCCTGGGCAGCCTGTTCCAATGTTTTACAACCCTTTCAGTCAAAATCTTTTCCTGATATCCAATCTAAACCTTGCCTAGTGCAACTTGAGGCCATTTCCTCTTGTCCTGTCACCAGTTACATGGGAGAAGAGACCAACCCCCACCTGGCTGCACCCTCCTTTCAGGTGGTTATATGGAACAAAAAGGTCACCCCCGAGCCTCGATTTCTGCAGGATAAACACCCCCACCTCCTTCAGCAGTTCCTAACAGAACTTTGTGCTCCAGACCCTTCCTCATCTCAGTTCCCCTTCTCTGGACATGCTCCAGCCCCTCAGTGTCTTTTCTGTATTGAGGGGCCCAAAACTGAACCTAGGATTTGGGGTTTGGCCTCACCAGTGCCCAGCACAGGAGGACACTCACTGCCCTGGTCCTGCTGGCCACACCACTGCTGACACAGGCCAGGATGCCTTTGGTCTTCTTGGCCACCTGGGCACACTCCAGCTCATGTTCAGCCACCGCTGACTGTCACCTCCAGGTCCTCTCCCACTGGGCAGTTTTCCAGCCATTCTGTCCTAGCCTGGAGCTGCAGGAGGTTGTTGTGACCCGGAGACAAGACCCAGCACCTGGCCTGGTTGAACCTCACATGCTTGGCCTCGGCCCATGGATCCAGCCTGTGCTGATCCCTCTGCAGAGCCTTCCTGCCCTCCAGCAGATCAACACTCTCACCCAGCTTGGGGTTATCTGCAAACTGACTGAAAGTGTTCTTAGTCCCCTCATCCAGATCATCAGTAAAGATACTAAACAGGACTGGGCCCAACACTGAGCCATGGGGGACACCACCAGTGACCAGCTTCCTGTATCAGTACTCAGTGTTAATATTGCACCACCTTTCTTTTTATTTATCTTTATAAAGTAACTGGGGTTTCTTTCCATTTTAACTGAAAGTGTTCTATGATGTATAAAGTTCTTCAAAATTCTCTGTTGAGGAACAGTAGCAGCTTTTTTCTTTCTTAGTCCTTTGGCTGAATCCTCCTGTTGTTGGTCTAGGCTATGGAGTTGCTTGTGGAAAAAGCAATTAGCAGCGCAACTGGGCCACAGAGTCCTGGAGATGCACTGAGAAGAGTTTTTGAGTGTATATCTTCAGGAATCATCCTTAAAGGCAAGTTGCATTTGATCCATGTATGTATACTTACACTTAACTAATCTGTAATCTTGCTTGTAATAAGGTAAAGACACGCTACTAATTAGCCTGATTATTGTAGGTGGTCCTGGCCTTCTGGACCCCTGTGAAAAAGATCCTTTTGATACACTTGCTGTAATGACAGATCAGCAACGAGAGGATATTACTTCAAGTGCACAGGTAAGGGAACATAGGTGTGAAGTAATTAAATTTGATGGACGGTTTTGTTGGGTTTTTTTTAACTGGAGCTTTATATTGGATGTGAATTTTCTTTTCGTAGAATGTAGTCAGATCTTACCAGTCTTAAGCTAGGCATTGACCATGTCATAGGAGAGGATGTATAATAGTGTTCATGTTTGCACTAAACTAAATGTATTTTCCTGAACAATTTGTAGCATTCTCATCTATGTCTATATATCTAGATCTATATCTAGATCTGTAAACAGGCTCACTCTACAGCAGTATGTTACTAGTGTTGCCTTTCCCCGGTGTTAAAATCAGAGCCAAACACGGTTAAGAGGGAGAAGGGGTTTACCTCGGTATTTATTTGAGGATCCTTTAAAGTTGCACTCTCCCTCCGGGTGGAATGCGCTGAAAAGCACCCACCGAAATGCACACCCACGATACACAGCATATACAGTTATAGGCCTTGAGAATTGGCACATCTATCAAAGATTCCCCAGTGAGAGGCCTGAGTGAACCCCTCATCCCCAGGAACCTTTCCCCTGGATAGATCTATCTTAGTTTACAGAATGTGTTCTGGAGAGGACCTTGGTGTCTGGGGCTTTCTGACCCCTGACTTCGAGGCTTCCAGGATGTTTGGTCTGCTGGCTCAATGGAATATTGGGTTTAAACTAAGTTATCAAACTTAAGGAATTATAAGTATGTGGGCTAAAAGCACCAAGGATACATAAAACTATATGAAAGGGTATATAAAAGGGGTATAAAGGGGGTATATGAAAAAGGGAAAAATCATCATGGCATCGTTTGATTGGAAATTATTTTGACATTTAATATTTTATGAATGAATCTCTGTAAGTTTTGTGTGACAGTATTGACCATTCATGCTTGCAGTTTAAGAGGTTACTGCCTCTGCCTCTTCATTTGGTCCTTTTGCTAATGATTCCTAATGCCTCGCGTGACATGTGACAAGCCTTGGCTGCTTCAGTGCAAGCCCAGAAACTCAAACACATGTACATTATTTTTAAGCTAAGATACTGCACTTACAGAAGCAGCAAACGTGACAGACACATTTTATTGTGTTGACTTTGTTGGGGGAAAGAAAGACAGGATAATTAGAGCTAATGGTAATATTATACATCACTTATGCTCTTCTTTAATTGACAAAGTGCTCAAAATGGACATTGGTTTGTAACACAAGTAACTTTTTTTTACTGTTTTTCTAGTTTGCGCTGAGACTCCTTGCATTCCGTCAGATACACAAAGTTCTAGGAATGGATCCGTTACCACAGATGAATCAACGCTTCAACATCCATAATAATCGTAAAAGGAGAAGGGACAGTGATGGGGTTGATGGGTTTGAAGCAGAGGGAAAGAAGGACAAAAAAGATTATGATAACTTCTAAAAATGTTTGTTATCATTGCTAAGATTGATGGTAATGAAAAGTCCATTTGTTGCCTTGCTTTTACTTCATTCATAATGATGTCTGTTTAAAACATCCAAAACCAGCTTGTGAATTGGATTTGGAAGAGAACAACCTAGCTCTTCTGTGAGATTCTGAATATTTTAATTGGATGTACTGTACCAGACAAATTATGGATGGAAAGACTGCAAATGGAAACTGTTGTCATAGGAAAAAATAGTTTTCCCTCATTGCATTTTCTTTAAATGTGTTGCTAATTTTAGTATCTTTTCTTCTTTTTTTGTCTTTTTTTATTAACAAGTGCATTGTCTTCCTATCTTGACTGTATTTAATGCAGCATTTGTGCTTCTGTTGCTATGTGTATTTTGACTTTTTATTTAGAAGTATTTTTGTTTGCCTTTGACACTAGTTGTATGAGTTACTTTGTGTTAGGTAGTAAAACTGTTCCCCTCCCAATTAATATTTTACAGAAATTTTTTTCCTTTTTTTGTAAAGTGAGACTGCAGGATCATGTTTTTTTCTAAATGTGAAGGGGTTACAACACATAATTGTCCTGCCATTTGAGTGCTCAGAATTAAATGTTTTTGCCAATCTTGTGGCATTTGTCTCCTTAGTGTGATATAACGGTGTAATTAAGACAAATTTGTGTTAAACTAATCGAGTTTGCTGTTAGTTGTGCATTAGCAGTATAAAAGCTAATATATACAGTATGGTCTTGCAACAGTTTTAAAGCCGCTGCATAATTGATCAAAGATTTGCATGATGGGGTTTTTTTTTTAATAGAAGGGCTTTTAAAACTATTATCTTAGGTTAAATGCGTAGGTCTTTGTATGATTGACTTCGTGACATAGCAAGGCCAAAAAATAACTTTCTGAATTTCTTTTCTCAACAAGCAAAGGTGGGCATTTTCCATTTAGGCAAAGTTAGTCATTCTTTTCAATCAACTTTGTCGATATGGTATTGATGCCTCTCAGCCCTTAAAATAAATGTTTGTCATATCAGTGCCTGTGAGGTTATTCCTTATATCTGTTCCTGTATAAACTTTCTGTGATTTTTTTCAATAATTCAAATTTTAAAAGTGAAGTATTACTGAAAAAGTGAAGGTTATCAAAGAAAAAAACCCAGAAAATTATTTGCTGTGGCCATAGTGTATGCTTATGTCTCTTTCAAAAATCTAAATATAGCAGTGGTGTAAGTAAAGTTACATCATACTGTTGATGTATGCTCTGGTACACAGGTGTGATTTGTTGTCACAGCACTACAGTGGAATACACAAATAAAAGTTAAAATTTATTAAATTACTAAAGTTCATTACACACTGGAAACTGAAGTTACACTTACTCTGTTAAATGTGTATTATGCTTTGTTGCAAACCCATAAAACACAGATTAACATAGATTAACATTCCGGTAACTACTTTATATCGATGGCTGTAGGAGAGTATCACATGTGACAAAGATAATTTGTTATTTCTGATACCATTTATTAAGAAAAACCCAACTTCTGTTCCATTTCAAGGTCGAATTTATCTTTGACCTTTTTAATAAACAGCTATTGGAGCAGGGGGGAGGTTTCTGTTCCCAGCATCTACTGCTAACCAGTGTGGGCCTATGGAATAAAAATACAATATTTTAAAAAATAGAGGGAATCTAAAGACCTAAAAACACTTAATAGTAGTGTTTTGTGAGCATCAGAGTGCAATTTTCAAGGGAGTGATTATTAGGGGTTAGCATATAAAAGGAAAGCTTTCTCACTGTAGGAAAGCTTTCTAAATAATTAGAAATATGAAAAGCAGAAATGCTTTGAAGTTACTTTAAAAAATTACACTCATTTCATTGTCCAGCCTTCATGCATAGCTCCAAGCATATGCTTGTTCTAGGGGATATCTTGCTGCCATCGTGTCTAGTTAGCCATTACTATTTATTTCGAAAGCTACAGGTGCTATTCATGTAGCTAGTTCAACTCCATACCAAAGTTTCTTTCCTCATAAGGCAAACTTGTCTATTCAGGAATGTGACCCTAAAATATAGGATTAAAAAGGTCAAAGATGTATTTTAGATTTTCTGTATTTTTGTTCTACTGGCTTTTAGCTCCTAACCAGTTTCTGGATCTTTTGAAATATTGTATACTTAAAGTGATTCCACATTAAATATGAAGCTGTGACCATGATTTTTGTGCTGTGTGGTGAAGGGTGAATTTGCAGTTTGTTTCTGGTGTTCCTGCCCATTTTAATGGATAACTTCTGACTCTTGTTAACAAATCTAAGAAGAATGTAAAAACAAGGTTTTCAAAAGCACGGAGCTAGCTTTGACTTCAAATACTATACTGTGCACTTAGGAAGACAAAAGTGTGACTAAATAAGCATTTTAATAACCTGTGTTTTGGTAATGCTAGCAGTCCACTAATAAGCACTGTTTGCATTTTTTATTCAGCAGTGCTGAGTGTTAAATCCCACAATCACAAACACTATAGTCCTCATACACAAAAGAGAAATGTACACAGGAAGGGTATTCCCCTCTGTGCTCACCTTAGAGAAACAGTTTGTGAAAATGTGGGCTGTTCTGTTTTGAAGCTTTTTTGAACTTTGTCTTCCTAGTTCGTGAGTGTGTCTTGTCTGTGAGCAGTGTGGTTTCACATGGATTTTTGCATAAAGGCGCTGCTAAAAATTAAAGTCTGTTAGACACAGTCCATCGACTTCTTGCCCTTCTATGAAATTCTAGATGAACAGTTAAACTTCCAGAGCTATTGAATATGATAGGTTCATTTGCAGCTTCTATTTTTAGACCTTTTAGTACTTAAAATTGTTCTGCCTAGAAAATTTTCAACAGTTGGAATCAACTTTAAATATTTCTGCCACAATTTGTATGCATATTTAACATTCTTGTTGCTGGTTGAATATCTGCTAATCATTAGTCTGTTAAGTAGTCGCACAATGCCAAATTCAATTCTTTATTAAGAAATTAAGACTCGTTTGGAATACCCAAACAGATTTGAATAGCATAGCATTAATAATGGGGGGAAGTAGACACAGTCAGCAATGGCTTTTTCCATTTATATTTTAGTTTTACAAAGTACAGTAATAGATTCAATAAAAACATCTGTTTTCCTTCCATTTTGGTTTTTTCTTTTAATGACAGCTGTAAGCCAAAGAGCCTTGTAGCCAAAAAAGCTAGCAAATTAAATTTCTCCTGAGAGATTCTTTTATGGATCATCTCAGATGATCTTTTTCTCCTTCAGTGTGGTATTTCTCAGACTTTAAAAAATGAAACAGATAGCTGGTCTTTTTGGGAAGAAAAAAAATCCAAGGAGAGTTGTCTACAGACTTACTGCAGCAGTTTTGATTTATATCCAAATGAAAATCAGGCTTCATTTTGTAAATATCTGTTAATCTGTATTCTTACATTTTGTTCCACTTTATCATTTGCATTATGAAAGTCTGAGAGAAGCTTGCTGTTTATAGAACTTTCTGATTGTTTACAGTTTGCATTTTAAGAAACACTGCCCTAATAATACTCAACAAGTATCCAATTGCTACCAGGATAGAAGTCACTGTTTTTCAGGGACAGGCAGCTCTTGCTGGGGATCTTGACCCTGCACAGTGCACACTTTCCCACATATCATGGTCCTTACATACCTGTGTTGGTAAGGGTTATCATTTAGAGACATCTTCCTTTAATACTTGTGTTTTCTTAAACTGTTTTGCAGAGCCATGGCCCCCAGTATTTATTGCAGGGTAGTTTAAAGCCTATCAGCTTAAAGAGGTTTCAGCCACTAGCTTAAATACTTCCACTTATATTCGGCATCAGTCCTGTTTGAGGTTGATACCCTAAATCAAAATAAACATAGAATGGCATCAAGAAACCTTTGTGGGTTTTGTAAGTTTCCTGTACTTAAAAATCTAAGACTGCAGAATGGAGTGGCTGATGAAGAGAAAATAAATGGCTTTTATTTTCTATAGGAAAAAGGTTACTTTAACATTAAAAGTGAGACAAAAAGCCTCTTGTGTCTACACAAGAATCACAAACCTTGCTCTTTACATAAGCTCTTTTCTGCATGCTGCATCATGTTTGTATCAATAGTATGCGTATATGATCAGACTATGTAAGACAGCCTTATCACAGACTTCACTTCTGGCACAGGTTTAAGTTTGCCAGTAATTTTCTGGTTATATAAGTTAATAAACAATATGGGAGAGATGAAGGTGCCTGAATACAGGAGCTTACTGTCATGTTTTACATGCTCCTGGGGTATGTGCTCCTCCAAAAGGGGATGGGTCTCTCAGAGGTGCAGGCTCACAGCTGCCAGTCCCACATGGATATCTCAGCATGGCTTAGAATGCCCATGCTTAGGTAACTACTTCATATTTTCACACATGAGAGAAAAGCGTGCTACACTGAAGAACTGGAGCCAGAGTGAACCAGGATGTTGCCAATGTAGTCAGTGAAACTGCAGCTTCAGGAAGGTGGGATAATCATTGTGATATCAGTAACAGGGTGTGCTTGTCACAGAAGTGTCTGTGATAATTAAATGCCATCCCAGTTTCTACCAATAACTTAAATAATTTATTTTAGTGTGCTTTGTAAATAGAAAGGGAATAAAATACAATAGAACAGACTTCCAGTTGGAAGGGACCTACAGTCATTGTCCAGTCACCTGCCTGACCACTTCAGGGCTGGCCAAGTTCAAGCGCATTGTTAAAGGCACTGTCCAAATGCCTTTGAGCACTGACAGGGGCATCGACCACTTCTCTTGGAAGCCTGTTCTGGTGCTTGACCACCCTCTCTGTATAGAAATGCCTCCTAAAGGCCAGTCTAAAGCTCTCCTGGTGCAGCTGTGAACCATTCCCTCATGTCCTGTCCCTGGATTACAGGGAGGAGAGCTCAGCAGCTCACGGTGCCCTTCCCCTGCTCAGGAAGCTGCAGAGAGCAGTGAGGTCACCCCTCAGCCTCCCTTTTTCCGAACTGGACAAGCCCAAAGTCCTCAGCTGCTCCTCACAGGAAGTTCCTTCCAGCCCTCCCACTAGCTTTGTTTCCCTCCTCGGGACACATTCAAGGACCTTCTCTGTCGCTGTCGGGGTGGCTGTGACACATACGAACCCAGTAACAGTTTGAGGTGAAAAGCCCCGTTTATTGTAAAACCATTGTTTCTTATACACTTTTTGTATGTTTATCTTTCATGTCACTTATGCATTGGTTGCTTAACTGCTACAATACATTCATTGGCTATTATTTAACTACAACATATTATTATTGGTTATCTATAGCATAAGCGTTCTAAGAATCCTAAACTTTTGGAAAAACATCAGGTACAGCATTGTTGCTGTTTTCTCTCTCTGCTGGTTTCTTGCTTCTGTTAACACTAAGTTTCTCGTGGTCCTTCTCCAGCCGAAGTAACAGGCCTAAGCCATGATTTTACAAAGGCAACAAGGCCTTCATTTTACAAGGTTTTACCTAAATGCCACACTTCCCATCCTTGTCCACCTGCAGAGCCCAGCAGGGCCCACGCTGAGGTCACCCCGAGGCTGAGCCCAGCGGGACCATCCCCTCTCTGTGCCGGCTGTGCCGCGCTCGGTGCTCTGGGATGGGGTTTGCCCTCGGGGCTGCCCGGGCACTCTGCTGACCCACACTGAGCCCAGCTGGCCTCACATCCCCCTCTGCAGCTGTCTAGCCACTCCTCTCCCACTTTCTCCCTGTGCCTGGCGTTACCCCATCCCAGGTGCAGAATCCAGCGTTTGGACTTGTTCAATTTCACTTAAAAAACAAAAACAAACAAACAAACAAAAAAAAAAAAAAACCAAAAACAAAAAAAAAAAAACCCAAGAAAAATGGTAACAGAAAGAACAGAACAAATTAAATGCGTCCAACTCAAGAAATAAGATGAGGGAGGCCATTAGAGAGCTACAAATCAAAGATAAATTAGAAAGGAAAAAAATGTTACATCAAATAGTCAACAACAATCAACTCTGAAAATAGTGTAGGGAATCAAAGAGAAAGGCTCAGTTTCAGCAGAAAGAAGACCAGTGCATGATTGATGACGCATGCAGCAACTGCAGCACTCCACAAAAACATAGAAGAAAAAAGAAGTTCCAGGTGATTGAGGAAATTGAGAACAAACTGTTTCAGGCCAGTTGATCTGAGGTGTTAAAACATGTTACATGCTATGTACTGCTAGTATACTGTGGGATGAGGTGGAGGGAAAGCTGAAGAGAAGGGACTGGAATACTGACCTTTCATGCCTCTCTCCTGCTTCACAGACAGAACTGCATGTGGAGTCCCTGCCTTGCTCCCTTACACGTGAATGGAGATTGTTAAAGAGTACGTGAGGACACTTCTCCAAACACTGGGAAACCTAAGTGAATGCACCACAGGCAAAAAGGAAAGTGCGGTTTTATACAGCAAATCCACAGGGCTGTGTTTGAAGTGTCCCTGTGTGCTCCCAGCAGCAGAGAGCGCTGTGTCCTCAGCAGCAGCTCCCATTGGAAAGGCAGAGTTCATTTTCACCTTTCTGTGACAAGCACGAAGGGAAAATGAGATGTTTCATCTATCACGGCGTTCCTCTCTATTGCCAAAGAATGCATTTTAAAATAATTTTAAAATAATTTTTTAACAATGCACCAAAGTCGTCATGGTAGCAAAACCCCAAATAAAATCGGCTAGTGAATTAGAAGACAGCAGTGGTTAGAAACACAGCCAGGACTATCTTGTGAATAAATTAAAAGTAAATGCTTTAGGGGTGTAAAGAAATCACACAAGCCAGAGTAGGCATAGCTGAAGGAAGAAGAGAGATTCGATTTTGAGTCACTGAGGGCTGCAAAGAAGAAATTCTGCAAAGGTAAGGATTCCCATTGAGGAAGGGAACCTGAGAAAGAGGTTTTATTGAAGATATATGGTAAGATAAAATGTGCGTCAAAAGACTACCCGACAAATCATTAAGAACAGGAGGAGAGGGACATTTCAGATAAAAGTCTTGTGTGAGGAGGTAGTGTGTGGTTTTGCTTTCTTGTATGCATTTCTTAAGAAATCTTGCAGCTGCTGCCAGGGGTGATTCCAGGGCAATAGATTCAAGATAAGCATTCATTATATGACGATAAATCATAAATCAGGATTCTGGATGCTTTAACTAATGTCCCCAGCGTGTTCTCCGTATCATCCAAAGGCATAAGATGTCCAATTTACAAGCTATTGGACCAGTTCAGAGCTGCTGTTAGAGGAGTAGGCAGGGCTGAAGTGTTTCCCAAGAAGTAGTGATGCAGTCAGAGAACAGAGATCTGAAACCCAAGGGTTTGGGACAAAGTCCACACAGTAAAATTCCACCAGTTCTCTGCTGGTTTGTATATTCTCCCCAAGGAAAAGTACTTCTACAAATTTCACCCCCACATCAGAAAAAAATAGATTTAAAATAACTTATTTCCTTGGAAAAACCTGGAGTTCTGGAAGTGCAGGTGACTTCTGGAATCCTCAAAAAAAATGTTTCCAAATACCCATCTGACATTCAGGCATGCCAGATTCCCATACAGACATCAGCATGAATATTTTAATTCTAGCATGGATGCATTTTAATTCTAGAAAGTTTGGTCAAGAAACTTTCCAAGGGCCTGAAGATAAAAACCACAGTAATTCGAGAGAAAAATATTCTAGTAAATCAAAAACATTTGCTAACAGGGAAGAGTACATGGATTTATGAGATTTCTTTTACAAGATTTGCTGCTTCTATAAAGTTTGCTTCTTCAAAGACTTGTTTGTCTTAGCCAAATAAAAGTGTGCCTTGCTTAGACAAAGGCCTTTTAGAAGTCAGGGACAGTAAAGGGAAGCTAAAGCCAGCCTCTAGACCCATGTTTGTGTTTTGCCATGAGTTTCTGCTAAGGAGCATGTAGGTTTCCTGAAGGGGTAGATTTGTGCCTGTTTCTCAGATCATCTGGGCTGGATTTTTTAGTTGCAGCAGTTGTATGGGAGGTGGGGACGACAGCACGAGCTGGATGGCTTCTCTCATTACCTGACATCCATGATTACTCACACACACACATGCATTTTGCATTAGGAAACCAAAGCCAAGAGCATGTCGAGGGCCTGGTGGACAAGGTAAAAGAAACACATTTTTTCACTGCAGTCATGCACTAAATACAACTTTCACTGCTAAAGGAAAGAACAGAAGATCCAGGACACAGCCAGCAAAAACTTTCAAGTCCATATGTATCCTTTCCAAAGAGAAGAGGTTACTGTGTAGGCCTCATAATGAGTATTTCTCCTCACAGATATGCTGGAACTGACCTGTTCCATACTCTATAATTCGGACACTGGATGGTTCTCCCTAGCTTTGCTTTGCTTCTCCTCATGCCCAGCAGGAAGAGTCCTGCACAGGAGCAACTATTTAACTAGATGGACCAGATTCCTAGCTAGTGACAGATAGCTGGACATCTTTCCCAAGGACTTTTCATCCACACTGCAGTTGGAGAAGTGACTTGGGAAGAAAGAATCAGGGCTGGCCGAGCGCACCTTGGCAGATTTTTTCCACCACCCAGCTTAGGTACTGGCATCAAATTGCAAGCTGAATGTTGCTTTTTTCTTTCGTAGGGTTCATTCCAAGACAGAAGGGTCAACTCACATCCTTTGATATAGGAGGGCCACATTTAGATTTATCAGTTTTGTTATCTACAAGCTCATGATCCTTAGGACCTCCCTTTGGACTGCAGGTTTAAAGGAAACAAGGATGAGAGGAGAGCCCTGACTTAACTTTGCCTCACATCCAGCCACGGTGTAGGCTTTTTCCCGATACAGATGGGGTTTGGCTCACCCTTTGTGTACTGCTAAGGATAAGAAGTACCCAGTCTGAAGTAATTTCTGTTCACAGCCTTTTGGAGAATAAAATAAACAAGTTCACCACATGACAAAGAAGTCTGTGTGCACCCACGAACAAGTAACTGTGTTTGCTTCAAAAGAGCTAAAAAAAGGTGGGGAACTTCCCTAGCCCTTGTATTGTTGTTTGTGACACCCATGCTTTCCTGGGTGAGTAGTTATTAGTTACTCACTTCCTCTTCTCCCACTTGCAGCTATTAAGAGAAGGTGATTTTGCTATCCAATGTGAGGTGCTTTGTTCCCTCAGTTTTCACAACTCTCACAGCACTATTTTGTTTTCCATCCTCAAGTTTAAGACATGTAATTCCCAGCTGCGTCTCTATGACTAAAGTAAACACTCTGGTCCAGGGTGTGTTCTCAGCAGTTAATGCCTCTGTCCCGCTCTTCGTGGCGTAGTTGTTAATTTGGTCTTGCGCTCTCCTGTGTGCATACTTTGGCACTGTATGCCCCAAATGGCAGATGAACCTTCCGGGCTAGGAAGGTTAGGAAGGTTAGCTCTGGAAGGCCCGTGTAGAACAAAAACATTCAGTAATTAAGGGATGGACACAAAATGGCACCAGTGTGTATTGCTACCCCTGAAGGAACTGCTGTTTGCCATCTGAGTCATGATGCGTGACCATGTGAGACATCCCAGATGGGTTTACTCAAGGAAAAAAAATGCATCTCTTCAGCCACCTTCAGGGAGGAACTGGGCACATAGTGTCTCAGGACTGAGACGTGGGATGGAACAGGAATCAGAGCCACAGATTTCAGACGAGGAAAGCTAGAGCAGATCTGCTTTCCCTTTACCCGGAGAGATCCACCCAAAATCTCCCCAAAGAGATTAGGTTCTCACAACAAGGCGTAGAAAACTGCTTAAAAAATTGAAAAACACAATACAGTCAGTAGAGAAAGGCCACTGCTACAAAAATGAAACACAAAGAGTTCATATAAGACAGCATTACACAATCTCTGGCCATATACTTCAAAAATGAGTTCACCTCAAAGGTGACAGACTGCAGTCTGAACCAAGTTTGGAAACTAATTCCTGAAGGACACTGAAAGTACTGGCAAATAAAAATGTCAGTGTGAATCCTGTATTAGAAGTAATATCTTAGAGCAGAGCCCTTTTATGGGTTTTTTTTTGTTGGTTGTTTCGTTGTTGTTGTTTTCTTTTTATAGAATTGTCTTAATTTGCAGAAAGCTAACATTCATGACTTTTCATAGAAAATTATCTTAGCCTGTATAAAGTAGAGACAGCTGCTGGCTGTCTGTAGACTGGTTTGCTAACCTTTTCCCAGAGGACATCACAGTATATTCCTCCTTTCTGATTTTTCCCCTGGTAGTTCCCAGTAATCTGACTTCCAGCTCCATCTTAAGTCTTCTATATTTCTTGCATACTGGTTTCAGACACTCTAATGTGTTCTCTTACTGTTTAAAATACTAAGCCCTAAACTGGGTTACTTAATAGAACAGTAGAAATAGCGAGTATCAGACCCAGCATGCGTGGCAGATCTCTGTATACTCACATTAAATCCAACACTTTTGGGACATCTCCTCCATTCTGAGTTACACACGAGCATATGTGATGCTCTGTGAAATGTCAGAGTACCTGTATGGGTACAACAGAAATACCCAGGTTTGCACACCTAAGTGCAGTTCTTTTGGTGATGCCCAGACAAGTGTGAAAAAAAGAAAAACCAAATTCTACGCCTAGGTAGCTTTTCTGATTAGAAAGGTCATGGACCCTTGACAAATGGTAACTTCTTGAGATCCTCTTTTGAGCTGCTACTTCAAAATATTTACCTGTGTCACCACTGGAGGTGCATTTACTAAAAGTAGTGTCCAGACCTGGATCCAGCCATGATCAGAGAGCAAAGAGGGGCACAGCTGCAGATTCCTGCCTCCGATTTACCACTCTGGAATGGGAATTATGCACACCTGTGACTTTGCAGCTGTACAGCATGGCAAAGACTCCCCCTTTTTTCTTCAAAGAGGAAATGGGGAGTAGAAATTGGATGTAGTTACGTGACTTTGCTCAACACTCATGAATGGCTTTAAAAATTCATTTTATCTGTCCAACCTATACCAAAGCACTCACAACACACAGTGACCTGCATCCCCTGTGTATCCAAGCACCCTTTGCACTCCCCAAGGCATCAAGATTTACAAAGGCCCAGGCTCAGAAAAGCCGAAATGTGACACTAAGAGCTGTGTTCAGTGATCTTCACCAACTGCCTCCACCTACCGCCTATGATGATGCCTTATCCAGGCTACTTGCTTCCCATAGCCAGGGAAATGCTGACAAGGAGGACTGCCACAAAGGAAAATATGAGATAGGACTTGTAGTAGAGTATCCCTGAAAGAAAACTGATAGAGAAGCTGCAAACAGCTCCTTTGTGTCTCCTTCCGTCAGCTGTTCCCACTGAGCCTGGGCACAGCTGAGAATTCAGCCCAAAGAATTATTCAAACTAATAGCACGTACATTTTTTTAAACAAAGTAATCTCTGTTTATGGGAAGAGCAGAGATGGTCTGTGAGATTCCCTCCTGCAGACAGCTTTAAAGGCAAATACTGTGATTATACTTTTAGAAAGAGAAAAGTATCAGGATGAAATGGCAACAGTAAAATGCCATACATTCTTCACCCACTACAGACAAACTAGAACTTGGCTTTTAAAAAGTTTTACTCTTCTACATTTGTATGATTGTCATTGATACACATGTAAAACTGAACAAAATTAAATTACATGATTTGATACGCTCTTTTTTTCTTTAATGGACTGAAAGTTGTTGGCAGCACAGACCAACATTTCCCATTTAGAAGAAACATGGGAAGACAGATCCTGTTATTACACCATTCCAGGAACTTCAATTTTTCGCAGAAATTTTCTTCTAGAAGTCTTTATTAATGAAGAGAACAATCCCAAATGATTGAACAGCACTGAACTGTGTTATTTCTTCATCAGGATGGGGCAATTTGGAACAAGACTACAGAGTGACAATGATGAAGAGAGGGAGCACATTAAAATGACAAAAAAATAAAGATGTAAATAGGTAAGTGAGAGGCAGTAGATGACTATGGGGGGAGTGTAAAGACAAGGTGGGGAAGGAGGGCACTCCTAAAGGCCAACTTCAGCCTGGCCAAGCTGATCTCCCGAGGTGCTCTGAGCACTGGGCAGGCTCTTGAGGCTGCTTCTGAACAAGGAATTTATTTGCTGCCCCCATTGCTTTCAGAAGAAGCCTATTTCCCTCCACTGTCTGCAGGAGGAATCTGCAGAGATGAGGTGGCTGGGCTGAAGTACACTTTTGAGAGTACTCCCCACAGACACTCCAGAGTATAGAAGAGAAAGTGAGGAAACATCGCTCTTCCTGGGGAGTGGGAAGAACACGGAAGCCCTCAGTGCTTGGTAATCTGCTGAGTACATCGTCAGGGCTGCAGCTGGTCCTTTCAGATGCTAATGTTCTTCTCTGAAGTAACTTAACTTGCTCATGATAGCTTTATTTCTTCCATTCCAGAAAAGATGAACACACTGACTAAGGGGGAGTCCAAATCTGGCCCTCAAATTCTAGCAAAAAGGCTTCAAATCCCTTCTGCAAGGAGTTCAGCCTCACACATTTTGCAGCCTGGAGAGCAAACCCCAGGAAGAAGCACTTCCTGTTCATCACTATGTGGATATTTTGCTGATGGAGAGTAGCAGTTACATTCAGATTTTTTTTTTTTTTTTTTTTTTTTTTTAAACTTAGGGCTTTTTTTGATGACAAGATGAAGAATGAATTCCCATGTGCTATGTGGGAATTAAGGCTCCTTTTGCACTTCCCATCGGAGTTAAGACTCTGGCCTGGTGTCAAAACATCCCTTCCTCTTTGAAAAATGCTCTGTCAGTAAGCAGCTGATTTTTGCCTTAGTGTGCTGTAAACCTCATGGTGTGCTGAGGTATTCACATTATTCCCACTCTAAATTCAGGTATGTTAAAAGATTTTTTTGTAGTGCTATTCTCTTTCTTTGGATACTTTAATACACTAGAGAGCACAGAGGTGGTGTCCCACATTTCCCCTCACCCTGGACTTGCACCAGTTTAATCCCATGGGGTGTACTTTTGACCTATGCAGCTGAGGTCAGCTGCAATGTAAGGAATGATGTGGAAGCAGCTGTGGAGTGAAACATGAGACCTCTTCAGCGTGGGATCCCATACCAGAATAGCCTTCGTTGTAAAAATAATGAAGGCTAATCTCTGAGTTGTTTGGGGTTTTTTGCAGAGAAGAGGTGATGAAATCCAAAAGACTTCTCATTCCTTGAGTTTGAAAACAGGGAAATTGTTTTATTTCTGAATTGAAACAGTCACTCCGTTTTACTTTTATAAATGTGTTCTTATAACTCCATGTAACCCTTTTCCTGTAGTTTTCCTAGGTCTGGGTTTGGGACAAGGTAAATAAAGTGAAGTATTAAAACAAAAAGGGCAGGGGGGAAATGATATGAAGAGTGTTTATCATTAATATTTGAAGGAGCTGTTGATATTCACGTCCTATGGTCTACTGAAGTTTGTAAAGTATATCTTATTTTTGTAAAAATATTTCCATAAAATCTACTCTGTGCACAAATTGTCGCCTGGGTTACCATTCACCATTTGAATTGCTGGGTAGTCTTGCTGCATTGCCACAGGCAGTTTACAATATTTGCATTGTTCTCTATCCATATAAAAATGAGGCTTTAAAAAGTAACCTACATACCAGCTAAACCTGGTGTTTATTTGCAGCTCTGAATATAGTGTCCAAAGATGACATTCCAGGGAGGCTGTGGCTGGAACACATTAAAAAGACATTGGGCAGAGGACTTCTCGGGGTGTATCAGCAGTCAGGTTTTAGAGGGTTTAGAGGATTATTTCATGGAAAGCACATTTTATGTCGTTTTTCTTGCACTTCTTCTGCCACGAGTAAAACTCTGCATGTCAATGCTTTGTTTAGATTTTCCTTAATGCTGAGTTGTCTTCTAAGTGTGCGCAGATACAATACAGGCATTTCATGGCTGAGTAAGCAACAGTGCAATAGATGAGTTAAACAAACTTTAGATGCGGTTATTAGGAAGAAATTCTTTACTCTGAGGGTGGTGAGGCACTGGCACAGGTTGCCCAGAGAAGCTGTGGGTGCCTCATCCCTGGCAGTGTTCAAGGCCAGGTTGGATGGGGCTCTGAGCAACCTGATGGAAGGTGTCCCTGCCCATGGCAGGGGGGTGGAACGAGATGAGATTTAAGGTCCTTAACGGCCCAAACCATTCTGTGATTTTATGACTCTATGGAAGGGACGACTTGATCAAGGAACAGGCCGGGAGCGGGCGGTCCCTGCAGCCCCGCAAAAACGTACGTGGTTACCCCGAAATTAAAAAGGCGAGCGGGGGAAGCCTGTTGGCTCCAGCCGCACCCGGCAGGCCGCGGGCAGAGGCGGGCGGGGCATTCCCTGGGCACGGCCGGGAGCCCGGCACACCCCCGCGCCCGTGAGCGCCCCGGCCGGTGACTGACACGGGCCGTGCCCCCTGAGGGCGGGCGCGGCGGGGAGGCGGTGCCGTAGAAATGGCCGGCGCCGAGCGGGGCCGGGGCCGGGGCTGTGGCCGGGGGCGGGCATGGGCGGTGCCGGCTCCGTGATGCGGCTCGGCGTCGCCGCGCTGCCNAGCTGCGCGGGGCGGCGGGAGCGGGGCCGGGCCGGGGGTGCCGCCGGGCACTGCGGGGCTCAGCCTGCCTGGGCTGCCCCGAGCGTGAGCGGCGTGGAAAAGAGCATAAAAAATAGAGCTGGCTGGTCAGCGGAGTTGTTTCTGTAAGCGGTGGCCAGATGTCGGGCTGCGGCTGTTCGGCCCGTAAGGTGGGACTTTCCGAACCTGTTGTTCTTTATTGTCCCTGAGCAGCATCACTTCACGTTCTGTTCGGTGAGCTCCTTGCTATCAGTTCCGCTGCTGGAAAGCCCTGGATATCCTTCCTTAACAGCTCGATGTTGAATTCTTGGCAGTGTGTATTTCTCTGTGTGTATCTTTCGTATTGTTCTGCTTGTTGTCCTTTCACTTATTTATGGAAACTTATGTTGACGGTTTGATCAAAGTGACCTTAGGCTCAGTTTACTGAGGTCATCTTGTTAGCACATGGTATTAGGTCAGTATTGCTCTTCTGTATTCCATCATTCTTATTCCTGGTAAACAGCTGTTTTCTAGGAAAAACATTTCATTAATATGGGCCATAAGTGTTGGGGTTTTTTAACCTTCTAGTTCTTTGTAATCTGTGTCAAACTGATTCTTCTAAATCGTTAATTCTCTTGAGAGATTCTTAAGGAAGAGGTTTTTCTCAATCTTGTTAGTTAGTGCAGAGTCTGTCACTGATAGGACCTTGGTGAATCTGCTGTTCTAATTTCTCACTAGATCTGAAAGAACAGGGTTGTAATGGCCAAAATCAGCGGTAGTATTTAAAACTTATGTCCTTGGTTTGTGATAGCAACTCTGGTTTTGTATGTTGTTCAGCCCTGATGGCTTGTAGTTTCATCAGTTTATTTTAAAAGTTTTTCTCTTTCTTGTATTTCCAAGTGAAAACAGATGGAAGTGATAGGTACAAATATTTCTAGAGTCAGCAACTATATCCCTGTCTGAGGTCACTTCTTCACCTTGGAAAGTACCTTGTACAAATATACAAGGAACTGAATTTTGTTAAAGTAACACTTCACTTGTTGGACTTACTGGAAGATGTTTCACCATTTAAATTTGTGTGGTGTATGACGACAGCTTGCTAGAAAAAATGGCTGGTGGGAGAGAGTACAAGCAAATATATACATAGTGCAGCAAGATACCAAATAATAAAGAGTACTTTAGCTTGATTTTAAGTGCAGTGATGTAACACTTCAAATATGATCCTGATGGCTGCAGGAAGAGTAACAAAGGTATCTAACACTGGAAGAGGAGGCTGTTTATGAAATATCCTGATTTACTAGATATTGCAGTCCTTAACTCTTTAAGTATTCTTGCTGCTTTTAAGCCTCTCCATATTTCACTTACATTTAAGAATTTCATGCACTCTTGCAGCAGAAACTTCGTTACAGACGTGATTTCTGCCATAGAATGGGTTTCTCTTTTGCACCTTCAAAGACACGGTGAAACTGAGGTCTGATGTGATTAGCAAGTAAAGCAAGTTTGACTCTGCTGTTGACAGTCTGTAACTGCCTTAATGGTTACACAGGAAACTGAAGACTTTGGTGGCTTTTATGAAGATTAAAAATAAAATTTTAGATATATGATGAAACCTGTAAGGCTATTTTGGTATCTAGAAAAAGCATGTTGATTAAATATCCTAAAGTAAGCAGAAGTGAGCATCTCTCACAGAACTGTGTGCACCCAAGAAAAACAACTTCCTGAACACAGGTTTCCTGTACAGGGAAACTTTCATGTAGTTGAGTTTTAAAAGTAGAACTAGACTGATGAAACAGTGGAAATTCCTAATTCCTTTTATGTGGAACGTAGTTTGGTCGAGTGGGAGCTTTCATCAAGGCATTTTAACTTCCAGGTGCTCGGGGAGGAAGTGTTGGCAACAGGTGTGATGCTTCCTCTGGCAGAGCCCTGTCAGAAGGTGGGAAACAGCAGTTCAGGGACTTGATGAGCTTGAGATTTCAGCTGTGTCACACTGGAGTTAATGGTGAACTTCTCCATGAATTTGCAGAGCCTTGCCTTGAATCTCCTTGTACTTCCAGCCTGAGGCAAGATTTCCAACCAGGCCCTGTGCAGTACAGAGCGACAGAGTAGTGTCACACTGTAGCCCGCCTTGCTTGCAGCCTCCAGCTTCTGTGGTCTTGTCCTGGTTTGCTTGGGAAGTTGTTTTAAGACCTTAAACTGCTGCTTCCAGGTTAGGGGATCTCTAGAATAGGGAAATTAACAGGCAGAGCTGAGGCCTGGTTTAGCCCCACCTTGTTTAGTCCATCTTTAGATACCTGAGGGACACAGTAGGCAATATACTGAAAAATAAAATTAAGTCAGCTTTAAGCTGCTGTGTGCGCTTATTTGAATATGAAAAGAAACAGGAACTCTATTTGTGTTAATATATGACCAGATGGAAGTAAGGAGTGAAAAGAAAATCCTGTTTATTAAAGGAACAGAAGTAATTTCTGCTGTGAAACCCCAGAATGTCTGGAAAAGCAGTGTTTTTAACATCTGACTAAATATAACCTAGTTATGCTCTGCTGTATGGAACTGCAGATCAATCAATGGTCTGTTTGGAGTGAGACCATAGGATGTTGATATTAATGACACACTTCCCCTCAGGACAGACTTGGCCACCCTGCAGGAAGTGGGGTGAATACTGGGGTATAAAGTCAATGTTTTGACATTTCAGATCACAGACTTAGGATACGTGTCTGTGGAGACAGCAAAACAAGAACCAGTGAATTACTTCATGATTTCTAAGTCTTTTGAAAACTGAAATTATTTGCTGGGCAAACAAGCTAGATCATATTTTCCTAAAAACCTTAATTCACATAATAAGTTAGATTTTAAATTTGATTTCAAGCTTGAAGTTGGTATTTTTGCATTCATTCTGTAAATCCGTCATATTAATTCTTAAGGGATGTTATTTCTTGTGTTAGCCTTTAAACTATAGAAGAGGTTGTTCTGCTTCATGCTGCTTGTCCCTGAAATCTGGGGTACACCACAGGCTGCTGAGGGTGATTTTCATACCTCATGTGCTTTGTCTCTCAGATCCTTCACTGTTGTTGGCTTATAACCACCACAAATACTCTTTGCTTGTAAATCTTGGTACAATATTGTGTGTTCTGTATGATCAGTCTTAAAAAAATACCTCCCTCCTACAAAATTGGAGTGGTGGAGTTGAAGGGTGAAATAAGGAGCAGGAGTTAGTGAAGTGGACAGCTGGGTTGACATGGGGGAAAGCAGGCATTGATGTCGGAGGGGATGGACAGGACAATGTAAGGAAAGAGGAAAGGATAAGAGATGAAACGGACATGGAAAATATGTGCTATGATCTAATAGACTTCTGGATAATGGAGCTGTGAAAGGAAGGAAAACAAGCAGTTAGAGATTTTTCTCAGCAATGTTATTAAAGTGTAGTAAGTAGTAAGTATATGCTCTGGGTTGTATGGCATATAACATGGGATTAGGCTTGTTTGACCACCGAGGAGTCCTTCAGAAAATACCAGGCATGTAATGTGGTTTGTTTCTGGATGCAAAGTAGCTGCTCAGCATTTGCACGGGTGTTTCCTCTTTTGCATGAAATTCCAGTGGAACTGTTCCGCAAAAGTTTATTTTACTCAGGAGCGTTTTATTCACTTGTTGGCGCACCAAAACTAATTTGCAAGTATTTCAGTACACAGTTTGACTTTCACAACTCTAAACTTTCTTAAATATACATTTAGCTTTATCTCACTCCTCTTTTAGTCTTTTGGTGAAGTGAATATGAAAAAAAACCGGATGCTCAGAGCTAACCTCACCTCAGGATGTAGAGCTTCCCTGTGCAGACCTTACTTGTGGAAAACTATATAAAAATATTAAAGTATTCTGTATTCTTGCAGCACTACTATTTGCTGTCAGCTTTGAAAGCTGCCAACTTTTTTGTCAACTGTTTCAGCCAGTTCCTTGATACCCTGGAAGTGATAACTTGTTCCTTCATTATTTGAATCCTTCAGGCATGTTTTCTCAGTATGTTTACTAAAAGTCTTGCTTTTCGTTGTCATAATCACCTCTAGCACAAATGCCCACATACGGATCAGTGGAAGCATTACTGTGGGGTAAGGTAGGTTCAGAGTTTACAATTTGCAGCAGCAGACTGTGTGCGTGGTGTTTCTGCTGGGGTTGATGAGCAAAATCACTAGGCACATATATATATATATGTATGTCAATAATGAGGAAAAAAAGCCCCAAACAGATTCTCTATCAAGATCTGGATTATGGCATGCAGTGAATGTTTTTCTCTCTTTACATATTTCCTGTGCACAGTTGTTTACCTCCCTGTGGAGTGAGAGGAATTGCTCTCAGTTGTGGTGACCCTGTAGGACAAAGAGCAGGAGTCATTTGGAATTCCTTTCCTGCTCCAGCCATTAGGACCCTGTTAATACGGCATAGCTGCTACTTGACCTTGTTGCCCTAAACTTTGTTGCCTCACTCATGCCTTCAGCACTTGGGGAAGACCTGTCTCCTCAGACAGACTCGGGGAAAGTATTTTAACCCCTTTAAATAAATTTTTTGTGGGGGGGAGCTGAGTATTGGAAACTGTAATACTCCTTGGGTATTGCAAACTGTGCGGTTGTTCCTTATATTTGGGTAAAAAACAGGAAGAGAACTTTCCTTAAGAAAAACAGTTGGTTTTCTGTTGGCAAGGAGGATGTATTATGCATTAGTTTGGTGTGACATGGCAGCTTCAGGTTTTGGCATGGTTTGGTACTCTGTACTGTTAAAATTGGTAATTAAAGGGCATTGCCGTATTTCCTACCGAGGTTTGAGTGCCTCGAAGAAGGAATGTAGCACAAGGTAAGTGCACAGGTTAGAAGCATCTTAGAAAAGAAGTTTCTAAAACCTTCAGCAAAGTTGAGGTCTTTGCCTCAGAAATTATAGAAACAAAGTTAATTTTCCTCATTTGCATGGTGTCCTATGGGTGATTGCTTTTTAGCTGTGGCTGGTAGAAGGGTTTCCCATGCTGTGTCTTGAGTAAGAAATGACAAAATGCTGCTTAGGGCATTCAGAACAGGGGAGCTGCAGATGAAGAACTGTCTCTCTAGAGGTTTGCATGGCTTTCAGTGGTCACATATGGAAAGTACCTGAGTGCTTAGCTTCAAAAAATGGTCAGAGGGTGAAGATTCCTGAGATCCAAATGTACTTAGTAGCAAAGGGGTAGACAAAATTCTGCTGCTTCCCTTTCGTTTCGGTCTCATCTGACCTGTTGATGAGCCAGTTCTGCTAACAATAGGCACTAACAACAAAACCAAATGTAGGACAAGTACATACTTCCCAGCTGATTTTACAAACCAAATTACCTCACCGTAGTCAGACAAACCCAGGGATAAAGGAGTGGGTGGGTGAACGTGTGATTGATTATAGAGGCGTTGAGCAGCATGAATTGAAGAGTCAGCAGGCTCTTCATCTACTGGTAAGATCTGTGTTGCCTCAAAACTTGCATTCATTATAAAAATAAAGTTGAAACAGTGGAGATGGCAGCTGAATTTACATGTATGTTCCTACACAACTTGAACTGACTCATGGTGAGTTAATTTTTCTTACAGATCTTTACCTTCTTGCTGAAAAGGGCAAATACAAAATGTGACAGTAGTGAAATCTGATGTATTTTAATACCTCCCCTAGGAAAATGAGTGCAGCAGCATGGGTTCTTCAGCAGCACTCATGGCTTGAGGTCTAGCTATCTCTAGCATATATGTATCAAAACCACCTTTAATATGTTTATGAATTTATTATGGGAATGTAAGTGTTGACTTTCAAATAGAACTCTTCTGGGGGCTTAACTGTTGGAATCTGTTGAATGTTATAGGAACTCTGCCTGTCAAAAGCACCACAGTGTCTGTGGGTTTTTGTCAACGAAGTGAAACTGGATTTTACAAGGTGATCTCAGTGTTTGTGCTCTCTAATTTGCTGTGATGCAATTTGATTAAACTTGTAACTCGTTTCAGAAGATAATAAATTTAACTTGTAACCAAAACCCAAACCACTTGTTCAAGATTATTTGCCTTTGAACCCGTTATAAAAGCTTCGTTGCATTTTAACAAATGGGTGTACGCTCAGAGAACTTCTTTGGAATCAAATTTTTTTTTTCCCCTCAGTTTATATCTGCCAACACTAACATAAACTGGTGCTCATGGCAGTAAGTACGAACAGTGTGTATGCGGGAACAGTAGTTATTACATTCTTTATGGCATCTCCCAAAGTGAAAGGTCCTGGAAAAGCACCTGGCTGGTATAACTGATTTACTGTTCATGGAAGTGATTGTTGGCATGCAGTTTTCTGAGCAGTGTTACATGTAGTTGGACACAAAGAGTGATTGTATAGGGCAGAGCTTAAACTTGTAAACCCAAAGCTTAGCTTAGAGCTACCAGTGATGAGGAGACAACACTGGGGGAAGAAAAGGTATATATATTTCTCCTCTGAATGCAGAAGTATTCAGCTTAAGCCGTAGTAACATTTTAGCTAACGTTTTTAGCTGACAAGCCTGAACTTTGATTAAAATTTACTTCTACAACTTCCACATTTAGAAGACAATGGCAGCAGTCTGGGGTTTGTTTTCTCTATTAGCTGATAGCTGTAGTTACAGATTTCTTTCTTCACACCACCGCCACTTTCATTTTATAACCTTTTTTCTCTTTTCAGCCTATCTTGAGCATCTCTGCTGTTCTCATGATGTGGTTTCCTGGTGGTTTTAGCTTTGCTATGCAGCCTTCAAACTTAGTTCTAGGTCTTCTGAGTGTGGAGAGCAAGTGTTTATATGAATGGCAGAGGCTGTTTATTTTTGTACTCTCAGGGGCTTTTGTTTCTCTGTATTTAATCCAGCAAAATTATTATTGCTTATATCTTCTTTTGATTGCTTGCCTTGAATTGCAGTATCTGACTCTGGATGCTGGTGACAAACTAAAATTAGCTTGCTTATTGCTGTGCCCCTGGGGGGGTTTCCAGTTAACTAATGGTTTTCCAGAAAGACTCAAATGCAAGCAAAGTGATTTGGACTTGGAGGAGGAAGTTCTGAACTGGCTGAGCAGGAAGGGTGTAGCATGTCCTCTAGTTTAATAGTCTTTTGGCTGGAAATTTTAGCCCAACTGTCAGTGCCTAAAGGCTAGAATAAGTGACACTGAGAATTTAATATGTTTGTTTTGTGCAGTTTGGGTCCAAACTGAATGTCCTCTCACCAGGTTTTACTAGCTCCAAGATCCTTCCATATAGTCATGTTAGTGCTGTTTAAGTAACTTTTGTACTTTGGTTGAAATAATGCGTGTAAGAAAATCAGAAACAGGGAGTCATGTATGAAACGTGAAAAACTGAAGAGCACATTAGAAAAAATAGCAAGTTATGTATGGAAAAGCTTATTAATAACCTGGGAGATGGTGCTGTAATACTAAGTTTGTGCTTATCCATTTAGGTGTACTGAGAGAACTTAAAAATTATTGGTAATGTTTTATTTCTGTCTGTTACTTACACAAATAGTGTGGGGTTTTTTGTGTGTTCACAAATGCATGTAACTGACACTGTGGATGTCAAAACAATTATTTAGCAAATAGACTTCTGACATTAAATGGAAAGATCACATTGCAAACGTATACCTCTTTAGTTTAGGAGGCTTTTTTGCTTTATTTTAATTTGCCAGAATGTGAGGAATTAAAGTGGGAGGGTGTAGTTTACAGCATGTGTTGAAGGATCTTTGCAAAGTAATGATTACTCTTTCTCTCTTTAGGAAATACACATAAAGGAACCCGTAGAAAAGGAAGTAAATCCTCGCTTATTACCAGGTAACCATTGTGTATTACTAGACGTAAGTAATAAAAATTAGTGATTAATACTTAAATATTTCCATGTCTGCAGCAAACACTCGTGACATAAGTGTCAAAGGTAGTAAAATACAGGGTTTGGTTTAACAACCCACGCAGGTTGAAATGTTTTTAACATCTATATGTACGTGGGATGTTGAAAACTCTATAAAAACTATTTTTTTTATAGAGCACAATGTTCTCAGGTGAGCTGCATGTGGAGAACTGTCTATACTTGAGTTTGCCCTGTTTCTTAGAAGTTAAAGTTGGGTGGGTTTTGTTTGTTTGGAACTGAAGACAAGAACTAGAGGAAATTTACCTTGTGGTGGCTTTGCCTCTACTGTGAGTTACTTGGGCCTTCTGATGTTTCATTTACTTTTAAGATTTTCTTTTGTAATTTACAAATATTTCTTTTTAAAATATATTTTCCAAGATAAGGAAGGACAAAATACGGGTGAAGGTTTACAATAAACTACTATTCTCCTGTTGGGTTTCCTACACGTTTTAGGAAGGACCAAGAGTCTTTCTGATCACATCTATTAAAACTTTACTTTCTTAAATTTGAAGATCAGTTCCTGTGAATTCTAACTCTAGAACTTAATTGGCTGTTATTTATGCCAACTTGTGTTTGAGACTTTAAAATAGCCCTGGGACCTGTAAAATAGTCAAAGCTGTGAAAAAATAACTATGATGAACCTGAAGTAACTAATTCAAATGTTTCAACATTCTTAGCGTTTAACAGTAAGGAAGATTGGAATAATTTCCAACTTGTTTATTGACTATATTGACCTACTCTTGCTGGGTTTTGGTTTTTTTTTGAGTACACACTTGAATGATTGCTCTTCTCCTGCATTTGGAGTAAGCCATGACACAGGTTCCTCTGGTTACAGAACTCCCAAACATCTGCAGTTCAGGCCTTCTGGAATAATGTTTGTAACCTGGAAGGTTCTCAATGTGCTGATTCCAGGAGCTGCCTCTTGGTGGTTTTGTGTAACAGTGATGAAATATCTTTAGGCATACAGTTCTGAGAAACTGTCAGGAAGTTATTGCTGAGTTTGAGATAACAATTGAAATAATTCAATTGTAAATGTCAGTTAATGTTGCAAGTGTTTCTTCTCTGCAGGTGAACTGCTGCTTTGTGAAGCCAGCACGGTGTACAAGTACATACAAGAGGATGGGTCAAATCGTGGCACTTATGGGAAACTTGTGTGCACAAACTTCAAGATTTCTTTCCTTGATGATGATTCTGCTTCAGATGATAATGTAAGAAAACAAGTCTTCTAATTATGACTAAACAGGCTCTGAATAAATAATCATATCCTTCCCATATATAAAGATGCAGAATGAACATAAATGTATAAAATTTCCTAATGGATGCAGACTAAATCAGTCTGCATCTGCTTGATCCTTCCTCAAGCTCTAATGACTGTTTTAAGCAAATGCAGTGCAAGCGTTTGTGTGGGCACTTACTTTAGACATAGTTTATAACTCTTTATATTCTGTGAGTTGGTGAACCTTAAGTTAAAAGAACCCATTGTTTTGAAAACTAATCAGCAGTTTGTTTAAAGCTGATTTCTCTCTCTTTGTCTTGGTAGCATTTGTGGAAGTGTGAATGTCAAATGTAGGTCTGATGATGGATAACATCTGCCTGATTTGACTTTGGGCTACATCTGCAGAATCATTTCAGGCTGTACAAGACTGAGTAAGCTAATACTCAGCGGAAATGCTCCGAAAAATTGTGTGGCTCAGTAAAGCTCTGAATTATTTCATTCAAAGTCAGGTGTTTACTGAAAAGATTTAAAAACCTAGTGCTGTTGGGCTTGCAAACACTGAAAAAGCTAAAAACTCCCCAAATCTTAAAAATTATTTCAGTCTTTTTTTCCTTTGGTTTAGGTGCTCAAATTGAGCTGTCAGAGGAGAATGGTAATGCCATGGTGCTTTTGATAAGCTTAAGCATTGAAATAGTTTAGTCCATTTAGGTGATAGAAGTGAAAGGAGAGTCTAGTGGCTCCCAAGGTCAGGGTGATCTTGACCGTGAAGGACAGTGAGAATGATATGATTTGACACATGTTGATTGGAGTCAGAAGTTTCTTGGGGTAAAATTTCACAAAGTTTTAAACAGTAAACTAAGGCTTCTGCAGCCAAGTACAGGTTGTTGGACCTTCTGGAATTAATTAAGAAAAACCTGCAGAGTCTTTTGACATAAACCTCAAGTGATCTGTGGAAAGTGGGTAATGACCATGCTAATTTCTGTTCCACTGCTGGTTTTGAACCTTGGGTTTATAACATGCCAAATCAACTATATTTCTTTTAGCAAAAGTTCAGTATTAGCCACTTGGTTCAGAGTACTGCAGACCTGGAAGTAACTTGAATGAGGTTAACTCCGTTCACAGTAAAATATAGTTTGCTGATGTAATGTACATCAGCCTTTTGGTAATAATATTGAAAATAATAGTGTTTAGTTGTGGCATCACTCAAATGCCATTTTTAACTGAACTCATGGAATGGTAGAAGTGAAGGGAACTCCAAATCACTTCAAGTTTGGTTACATGGTAGATAAGGTAATTGGGTTCTCTGTGTGTCTTTTTTTTACCCGATGATAAATCTGGCTTTAATGTTGGAATGTTCTTGGGATACTTCTTCTTTTAAGAGGCTTTGTTTTCCTGCCAGGTTCCCATAGCAAGGAAACTTGTCATAAAAGGGCTTGGATTACATGAAGTTACTGTATTTCCTGTTTACTGCAGTGATTCTAGTTAGAAAAGTGACTCTCAATAGAAATGCATGCTTTGAAGCTATTCGAAAAGTAAAAACTGTATCTACATTTCAAGCATGGCTGAAACTTAAATAAAGCTATACTTGCAGTTTATAAACTATGTGTGTGTAACTGGCATCTGTCTGTATTTTAATAACTGTTCTTCAGTGTACTGCCTTATACAGCTTATAGGAATAAAAAGTAATGCTGATATTGAAACAACGTGTGGAAAGCCTGTACTTGGCAGAAGGTACTACTGTAGTGTGACATTTTAGAAATTTTTTTTTCATGTTTCTAGGAGCCACAATTTAAGAATAAGATTGTAGGAGAAAATGACATAACTCTGCAATGTGTAGATCAAATATATGGAGGTAAGTCAGCTTTCTACTCCTTGGAGGACTTAGAGTGCTGGTGCTCCTTGTACAAGTACATCCTTTTTAGAAAACCAATAGATTTGGAAAAAGCAGCGGCAGTTAAATTTAATGATGAAATGACAGATAAGAAATTTATCAGAACCTAGTCTTATCTCTCAAGCTTATCAAATTATTTAAATCTATTTGATTAAATTAATTGGATTAATTATCTGCTGGAACAGACAAAGTGATTCCTTCAAAATGCAGCGATTAAAAGCAGAGAATGTTCTGTGAAAAGTCCCTAAATTTGGTAGACAAAGATATTCCAGTGTATCAACTATTTCTGTAGATATGGATGTATTCATTTGAGCAGTAGTACTACAGGTACCAGATTCTCAAACAATTCTTTTTGTTTGTCTAAGGGAACTTTGTTTTATGAGATTCATGTTGTCTTCAGCTTATTAAAGAGCTAGGAAAGGAGTTTAATTGTCATGTAAATCAAGGAGTGATTTGCATCAGGGCTTAGAGGTGTGCCAGTATTGCTAAAAAAGGTAAATGAGAATGGAGCTGATAATTT
Source organism: Falcunculus frontatus (assembly GCA_013398115.1). Taxonomy (NCBI): domain Eukaryota; kingdom Metazoa; phylum Chordata; class Aves; order Passeriformes; genus Falcunculus; species Falcunculus frontatus. Next base: position 316,265 of record VZRV01008977.1, read on the forward strand.
TAAGTAGGGGAAGGCGTTATTGAGAATCCTGTTCTTGGACTAGTCATGACTATTCAGAGTGTTTATAAATGGTGGTGTGGATTTGTGAGGAGTGAACTGGGGCAGAGCAGTGAAGCTGGTTATGATCCACTTTAGTTTTATATACAGTGGCCCAGCTGGCAGCACTTGAAGTTGTGAAATGGTACATCCTCAAATAGAAATGAGCAGAGGTTTGCCTTGGGGACTTCATGGTGGTGAAAAAAAATATTTTTAAGGAACTTAGAATGATCTCAGATGCCTGGGGACTTCCCCTTGGGTAAAACTACTAAATTGTTCTTTACGTACCTTGAAACTTTGAACTTACTGTGCATTCAGAATGCGAAGAGATACATCCACTGAGCAGCTGGTATAGATACGAAAAAGGCCTCAGCAGGGAATTTCTTTAGCCTTTGCAGCATTTTGTGAAAGCTCTGTCTTTCCCATGTAAAGAATTTAAAACAATGTTACAGTTTTGTAAAATTCTACACCTGCAGTTGTTTTTCAAGGATTGCTATGGTATTAACTAGAGAAACATCCAGAAGTGGATGTTTCAGAACTTGGCCAATCACCTCAAGGGGTGGCTGGCCAAGGGACCAATTACTTTATGCCATCCAACATGCTTCTGCATATTAACATATAAAAGCTGTTCAGTTTTCCATTAAATGGGCTTCCTTACTTGGGATCATTTTTGGTGCCTGGACTGTGCCATTCTTCGCTCGTTCGGGAGCTACAGCAACAAGCTGGTTTGCTGCAAATTTGCCTTTTACCTTGTATGAAGTAATTCAATGGGTTTTAAAAGAAAAGGTTGAGTGTATTAGCACAAGAGCTTGCCAGCCTGTGTTGTAGGATGCTTGTTTTGTCTTGAGAAAACCTGGGCTTGAATTAGTCTTTTGAGAATTCTGGAAAGTCAGGCAGGGACAACTTTTATCAACATACATCAAGTACCTTTTTGATATTTATTTAACTTTTTAATTTTGCAGTTTACGATGAGAAGAAGAAACTTCTAACAGGACAGCTGAGAAAATACCCAGAGAAGTTAATTATCTACTGTAAAGACCTTAGAGTATTTAACTTCTGCCTGAGATACACAAAAGAAGAGGAAGTGAAAAGAGTAAGTATAGTAACTTAATTTGCTTTTCTATTTTTAACTTGGTGTTGGGTGTTTAGTTGTAGGGATGAGGGAAAGATGAAATTCACTCTGAGAGATCCCCGAAACTTGGAAGTGTTTTCTGATCATTTCCAGCTAATACAGCAAGTAAAAGACTGATTTCATTAAACATTTCATTATGCATAGCAGTTAAAAGATAGGTGCGGTGGCTCTTTAAAGAAAACTGGAACTTGGGAGTGCTACAGGAAATTAGCTCCAGCTCAGGCAAACTGTAAAGCTGTTCTATTTGTGACATGTAATTTCATTATATTTTAGACTTTAATATAGTGTTTCTTTCGTGATAACTTCAGGTTTTTTGACAAGTGGGTCTGAACTCCAAACTAAGAGTCAACTAAGTTTATTTAAATGTGAGTGATTCTGGAGGTTGAACATATCTAATACTGCTTAGGCAAAGTAGGTACAGTGTCTTGCAGACGACAGAGAAACCTTCCTGAAAGTCAGGTTTCAGTTATTGGGGATAGAACCCATCAGTTTTGTTTAAAACCTGGATGCAGGGGTTGGTAAAAAAAAATCATGTTGTTTTACACTGACAGTCTTGGTGTGTGTTTGGGTGTTAATTTTTGGTCCTTTTCTAGATCGTCAGTGGTATAGTTCATCATAGCCAGACTCCTAAGCTGCTTAAACGTTTGTTTCTGTTCTCTTATGCATCAGCTGCTCCAAACAACACAGGTAAATGTTTTTCTATTTTTGATCTATTTGTTGCATAGTTAGTTCTTCAAGCAGTCTGGAGGGTCTGTTGAGTGCGTGCTTGGCTTATGTCTCTGTCCTGCTGGCAAGGTAGCCTAAAAAGATTAATTTTTCTTTTGTAGTACATTGTTAGGCATGTTGCTAAAAATCTCTAAATTGTCTCCTGTTGGTTTCTGTGTCCTTCAGGAAGTTGCACAGAAATTTTCCAAGCAGGAGTAGCATCCCTGGACTGAAAACTTACTGTGACTAAAATGTGCAAATGCTTTTCATATGGTTCATCTAGGAGATACTTGGTTTTTCTGTATCACTGCTGTGAACCAGACTTCCTGCTCTTAATCCTGAAATTACTGCATTTGCAGTGGCATCATATCAGAAAGTGTTTCCCTTTTTGCTCTTACTTGCAAGCAGTATACTTCTTCCCGGCAGTTGCAAAAAAAAGCATAGGTTTGCAAGGCATCTGACTTCCTCTTATATCTGACTTATTACATAATTTTCCCACTTGATCAAACTTGGCTGAATAATACATTAAGCTGCAAAATTCAAGATAAAAAATTGTCAGTGCACTTCTGTAGCATTCCATAATTGAGACTTAAGCTGAAATAGTAGTGCTGTTTTGAATTAGGAACCTGATCCTTAGTGCACCAGCAACACCTATTCCTTTCACAGAGGGAGGTTTTGATGTATGCAAGGTATTAATCAAACATTAACCAAAATATGTTAAGGAATTCCAGGATCATTGAGGTTAGAAGAACCTCTGGAGATTATCTAGTCATGTTCCTGTCCATATGCCCCTCTTCAGAGTGGGGTTAACTGCATCGAGCTTAGTCGTGTCCAGTTGGGTTTTTAATATCTCCAGATGTTGAGATTCCAGAGCCTTTCTGGACAGTCAGTTTCATTGTTTGACCCCTCTCGTAGTGAAAAATGTTACTGTTAATGTATAAGTGGGATTTGCTGTAGTTTAGTTTGTGCATAACTGCCTCTCATCGAGTCACTGAGTCTAGATCCTCCTTCTCTACTCTCCTCCCCTGCTTCAGCCCCAGTGTTTATACACACAGGGGAGGTTGGCCCCTGCTGATCCCCCTTTTCTGCAGGCTGAATGATCCCAGCTCTGTCTCTCCTCATATCAGGTGCTTTGAGCCCTTTAATGATCACAGTGGGCCTTCACTGAGCCTTCACAGGGGAGCCCAGTTAAACCACCACAACTGGGCACAGCCCTCCAGCTGAGAGCAGTGGTTACTTCATTCAGCTGGTGCACAATGGCTTTGCTATTGTAGCCCAGGAATACACTGTCTGTTTGCTGCCAGGGCACGTTGCTGGCTCAGGTAGTTTCTGCAGGCTTCACCTGTAACTGGTGTTCTGTTTCAGCTACAAACAGTGGAAAGACTGGAAGCTTTTCCAGGCAGAGACTGAGAGAATGTGGGAGAAGCCTATTCTTTAAAGGAACATCGAAGTGCTGTCCCACAACTCTTTCATATTTTAATAGCTGTTTTCAATAGTAACTGGCTAGGTGTCATTCTTTATAAAATTATTACAAGATAAGCCAAGTAGACTATAGAAATTGTTTTTTATGCCTCTTACAGTCTGATACCTCTAAAATCTTGTCTCCAAGAGCTCATCAGTAATGTACTGTTCCGAGCTGTAAATTTTTCATCTACCTTATCTTCTTACAGTGGAAAGTTTCAAGTTGCCATTTCACCTTCCATAGAAATTATAGTTCTGTTTGGTATTTCAGTGTTAGCTGATGTTGTAGAATGTTACTTACTTAATTAGGATGTGTGCTTAAAACAACTGACAATACTCCATAAATTATATGGTTATTATACAAGATTTGAGGCTAAATCAAGCTGCCGCCTTAACTGTTTCTGAGAGGGCTAAGTAGAATTACAGGGAAGATTCTCAATTGAAAGCATTGAGACTGAACTGCTGTAATTAATTTTCTGCTCTTACTGAGTGCCTGAGATGTTCTATTCAATACAAAACTATTCATGATAAAAGAATGAACCTTAAAAGAAATGCAGTATCTGAAATTTTTTGTAGAAAGGTTTTTGGTATGATTGTTAATTCTGCATTTAAACTACAGTATTAGATACTAGTCAGCTGCATTAGTATAAAATGATATTTGCTGCACAGTAGCCTGGATTTTAGGCTGGATGTGAGGGTAGCCCCAGCTGTATGGAAGTTCTGTAACTACTAATTAGTTTCTGCAGGAGAAACTGTTCCTGAAGTTATTAGTCACAGCAGTATTTGACAGAATATTGCTATTGTTAAAGATCAGACAGAGGCAGTGTTGCGTACAAAGGCATTTTGTCTTTGACTCGAGGCTTTCTGTACACAAGGGGTTCTGCTTGCTTACCTTAATGGGAACTAACAGGTTTGCTTAGGAATGCTTTTGTGTTAGAGTTCCTCATAGTCTGCAAATTTAATATTACTGATGTCTGACAGATGGGAGAAACCAAACTGTGATGTTTGAGACACTTGAGGACTGGCGGGATGAGTTGGAGCGGACCAAAGGGAATGTGAAATACAAAGCAGTGACCACCAATGAAGGCTACAGAGTCTCTGAGAAGTAAGCTTGCCCTAGTTAATAGTGAACTTTGGACTTGTGAAAATCAGTGCTACCTTTGATGCTGGGGATTATAAGTCATTTAGGATTTTTTTAGGGTCTGGTTTCCATTTTTATTTATGGAATAGTTTGGTTTGTAATCTCAGGAGGCAATTCTGCACAACCCCTGGCTCAGGCAGGGTTAACTTCAACACTGGGTTTAAACTACTCAGGACCTTGGTCAAATCAAGCTCTGAGTATGGCTAGGAGTGGAGAATAGAAAATACGGAGGTCTGGGACCTACATTTCTGTCCTACTCTTTAGGATGACACTTTCTCAGTCCTGTACCTTTACTCTGATAAATTTTCAAGTTACATGCACTGGAGATTTTTCACTGTTTTAGTTGAGGGGTGCTGGGTGGGGAAAGAGTAACTGATTTAAAGTAAATCTGCAAAATGTGCTAGCGGAAGTTAAGTTGTGTTGCCTTTAGGAGAAGGTTAGCTAAGTTTAGCTGAGCTTGGCCACCAGTTTAGCTGAGTAGCATTTATTGGTGAGCCCTTTAGGATCTATACAAGGCTTTGTGTACTTATACTGTTTTGTAGTCAAATCTTGAAAGGTTTCACAGACCTTGGAAACTAGTATTTCAAAGTCTTAACTATTTATTCTAGAACTCTGTCTTGGGAGACCCAAACTGAATTTAAGTACTTATCTTTGTTGCTTCTCTGGGCTTTGAACTTAAATAGTGTTGGCTGATGCTGGAAATCCTTGATGTATTAAATTATATTCTTGAATTAGGATGTGAACTGCTTAACAGGCATGGAAACAGAACTAGTCATTTAATACTGCAGGGGTATCTTTTGAAACAGCAAAGCACGAGAGAACTAAGGTGGTTTTAGCAATCAGTTTTAGAGGTTACAGTTAATTGCACCTTTGCAAAGGCAGGGGGATTGTTGCAATGAAAATAGTTAAGACCTCAAGGCTGGGAAGAAACCTTATTCAGGTGAAAATAAAGGGACAGCTTTGATGACAATACAATTGTCTAGTAGAAAAGATTATTGTGGCAGAGTATATAGAGAGAATATATAATTAGAATTTGAGCTAGAACACTCACCATCATTAAAAGGAGCTTGGAAATTGTTTAGTTTTTGAGACCAAGAAACTCTTCTTTGTTATTTTAGGCTGCCTTTGTATTTCGTTGTTCCCATATGCATTTCTGAAGAGAGTATCTTGAAGTACGAAGGCCGAGGCATTCCTGTAAGTATATGTGCATGGCTGAGGGTAAGACTCTTACTGAGACGGCAGAATTTCAATTAGTATTGCAGATGTTACTGCATATTGTTTTCAGAACTTGTTTTTAACAGCTTACATGTATACAGGGTCATCTACAGAAGGGAAACAAATGTTGGAAGGAGAAGTGCTTGATACATTCTGTATTTCACTGAACAGTGTTATATGTAGCAAAACATATGTATAACGTACACATAACAGCAAAATATGTATTTACAGTTCACAGTTCCCATTTACTAATGTCCTATAGCCTACATACACTACTAGCCTGTCTGTCCACCAGCCTGTTTTTCATGAGACTGTACTGAGTGGCATCTGGCTGGGGCATGATGTAGGCTTTGAAATTCTATTTGGATGTTGAGGTGAAGATGGTGCATGTAAGGTGTAGCTGAACACCTCCAGTTACCTGGCTTGGGTTCTGGTAAGTGCTGTGGCTGTGATGATGCAGTGTTTTTACAAAGTCAAGTAGCCCAACTGAAAAACTAGTTCTACCAGTCCAACAGAAAATGAAGTTTAATATACTGGCTTGCACCCTGTAGCATCCTGGGTTTGGCTTCCTGCCTTGTAGTTCAAGAACCAGTAAGACAGAGAAGATGGAAACAAGGAGCAAAGTAATTTCACTTGTGTGGTCTTACCTTAGTTGCTGTGTGCCCATTAAATTTGCCAAGGAAAACCATGTTCATTTCATGCTTTTAAATTAATTGGTCCATGGAGAAGATAGTACTGTACTGTCCTGCCTAAAGGTCAAAGTAGTTTGGTTCACTTTGTCTCAGAGAGTCAGAGACCTATTACACAGGTTCTTGCATAGAAACAGAAGTGTTTGGGGTTTTTTATTCCATCTTGCATTCACAGAATTGTAGAAGAGTTTGGACCTTTAAGCATCATCTAGTCTAATGCCCTTCTGGAATGAAAAGAAGCATCTTCTCCTAGATCAGGTTGCACAGAGCCCTGTCCAACCTGGCCTTGAATGTTTCTTGGGCATCTACCACCTTTCTGTGCAACCTGGTCCATCCAGTATTCCAGCACCCTCCTTGTAAAAACTTTCTTCCTCATATGTAGTTCTAAATCTACCCTCTTGTAGTTTCAAACCGTTATCCCTTGTCATATCACAGCAAGACCTATTAAAAAGTCTCCCCATCTTTCTTCTAAGCCCCCTTTAAGTAATGAAATGCCACAAAAAGGTCTCCCCAAAGCTTTCTCCAGGCTGAGCAACCCCAATTCTTCAGTGTACCCTCACAGGACAGGTGCTCAAGCCCTATAATTGTCTTTGTGTCTCTCCTCTGGACTCTCTCCAGCAGGTCCCTGTCCTTCCTGTGCAGGGACCCCAGAGCTCGATGCTCCAGGTGGGTCTCAGCAGAGCAGAGCAGAGGGGCAGAATCCCTTCCCCCCCCTGCTGCCCACGGGGCTCTGGCTGCAGCCCAGGACACGTTTGGCTCTCTGGGCTGAGAGTGCCATGGCCGGGGCATGTCCAGCCTCTCACCCACCAGCACCCCCAAGTCCTTCTGGGCAGGGCTGCTCTCGGTCTGTTCATGCCCAGCCTGTGCTGGTACTGGGGGTGCAGCACCAGCAATTGGTCTTGTTAAACCTCAGGATGTTCCCATGGACCACTCCTCGAGCTTGTCCAGGTCCCCCTGGATGGCATCCTGTCCTTCAGGTGTGTCAAACACACCACTCAGTTTGGTGTTGTCTGGAAATTTGCTGAAGGTGTGCTTGATCTCACTGACTGTCATTGATGAAGGTATTAAATAGTTCTGGTCCTAGTTCAGGCCCCTGAGGGACACCACTCATCACTGATCTCCATCTGGACATTGGGACGTTGACCACTGCTTTCTGGATGTGACCGTTTAACCAATTCCCCATCCCTGAACAGTCCATGCATCAAATCTGTATCTCCCCAGTTTTGAGAGAAGGATGTTGTGGGTAATCATGCTAAAGGCTTTACGGATGTCCAGATAGATGACAACACCTGTAGCTGTCCAGTGTTCACAGGCCTTGTAGAACTCTTCTAATTATTTCCAAACTGTTTCTGTGAAGCTAGTGTCAAGATAGCTGGACCGTATTAAATTGGTTTGAGAAGGACAGTATAATAATTTTTTCCTCTCTTCATGATTGTGAGGTTTCTGCATCCTTCGGAGGTGCACCTCTTGGTTACTGTAAATTGGTAGCAGAACTTCAGCTTCCTGATTTCATTTGTGTAATATTACTGATGAAAATGATTCTTACTCCCTGTTTCAGTGCAAGTTTACAGATCATCTCGAGAGCTTCAAGGAGTAGGTATGAATGAGGAAACTCTGTAAAGGGAAGTAAGAAGTTTTGAGGACTGATTTGCCACAAGGAATACCTGTGACCATGCAATCTGATTCAGCTGTGGAGTGTTTAACACTTTATTTCATATGCCTAGATTACTCTTTATGCATAGTTCACAAGGAAAAACATCAGCGCATCTATTGTGAGTTATCTCAAGGGTGAACTATAAGAAAAACCTACCATCTGTGTGGAGAAACTGATGGATTACATATATTTATATATATATTACTTACAAGTTCTATCTTGCTGTGGCATATATTCCAACATAATTTGGCCACAGACTTTTTGATCAATTTTTTTTTTACTTGTGAGGGAATTTGAGAAAGTAATGTTTTGACATAATCTGACATTTTATGTTTCCCGGTGCCTGTGTAAAGCCTAACTTAAAACTTGCAAGTGGTAACATAGTGTACTCAGGCATGTAATTTTGGTGCAGGTGTAGGAGTTTGCTTCTACTGATGGTGTTATTAAATACACTAAAAATTGAATGAAGCAAAAGCATGAAAAATTTTGAAATCACTGAATCACTTAAGCAAATACTTTGTATAGGACAGTTTACTAATTTTTCTCACCTGGTAAATGTCTTTCTGCAGATTTGGTGTTGGTCTTGCCATAACGGTGCTGCTCTCCTCAAAATGTCTTCATTTCCCAAAGAACAGGATGACAGCACTTCACAAATGCAAAAAGCCTTCTTGGATGGGTCAGTAATAGCTATTCTGTCCACAACACTTTGCTTGGTATGGACCTTGCTTCTCTTTTTCCATATACGCTATATCTTTTAAGCTTTCACATATCAGGAAACAAGTTCTGTATCTGAAAGTAGTTTTCTGTAGTGGAATGTGTTTAAGCCCTTGACCTCATGGCACTGGTCTCTTGTGCAGGACTGGAACTTCACTGAAGGCTTTTTCTGTGGAAATACATACAGATGTATGTCTGAGGAATCTGTACAAACTGTGGTGTGTTATTTAGGTAAAGCAGCAGCAAAGCCAGTAGGGTTTAATGGGCTCAATTGTTTTGCAAGTAAGAGAAATCTAGACTCCATCTCTAAATGTGTATTTGCAAACTGAGCTTTTAAGATTCTGCCATCTTCTGAGAGCTAGGTTCATGTTCTTAAATAACTTGAGATAAGGTGATCTAAAATGTCTGAGACAGCCTGAGCAGTTCACTACTGCAGCTTTCAGATGCGAAGCCAGACAGCACTTTTTCAGATGGGGTGGTGAGCTGAATTAGTTCAGCAGTTTGAAAAATGACAAGTGTAACTTCAGGGAAGGAGCATGGCTGTCTGACTGTTTTGGCAATGACTTTTTGCCCTTTAATTTTGGCTTTTTTTTAACCTGTTGTGTGTCCTGGACGGAACTTCTCTGTCAGCAGCCGCTTGTTAGATCAGACTCATATGTATAATCTGTGCGTTGAACATTGGCTCCTTGCTCCTCATAGATGGAGAGCCTGTTAATCACACAGAACTAACAGAAAACAGCTTGATTGGGCTCTTAAAACAGCTTTTGTTTATAGAATTAATAACACTTGCATAGGAAAAGCTTGTGGCCCTTCCTGCAGATGCTCTTAATATTTCTTCCCTGAAATGGGGAAGATTACATGATTTAGAACTGCCTTTAACACTATTTCATGATGTCAAAGTAAATAAAACTAGCAGTAAGCTGTAACAAGGTATCCTCTGATATTTTGATGCCTTCTCTGCAGCCATTTGAACTTGGGGCATTACTGCGGGTTTTCTTTGCTGTGCAGTACTGGTGCTTAATCACTGGAGTCTGAAATATATCTACGAATTGGCCATCAGGGTGTGTTAAAGTGCCACTGTAGTAATAATCTGAATTCAGGCACAGAGCAGATGTTTACAATTAGCAGTTTATTTTTTTAAAAAAGCTGTTCGGAGCCTGATCTTCCAGCACAAGTTCTTTACTCCTTCATTTGGAAGAAGTATTTGTATTTGGCCAGTGATTGCTTTCCCTCACCTCTCTGATCTGATGCATCTTCCAGGAGGTCTGGTAACCTGTGTTTCTGATGTGGACCCCTGTAGTTCTCACGCAAAGCAGGTTTCTGTGCTACAGCCTACAGGAAGCAAAGCACTCTGTCCTGCCTGGAAAAGTGCCCACAAGGCCTCACTTCTGAAGTATGAGCTAGAACAACTTTTCCCAGGTCTTGACAATAAGAGGCCAGTGTGACAGCAGAGGTAGTTACTAAGTTGATGTTCATCCGAGCTCTGGAACCTGAATGAGAGGGGATGTGCTGGGTCCAAACCAAAGCATCATCTGGCCTGGTACTTTTTCCTCTCCTTCAAGGGAAAAAAAATGGTAGATATATAGGGAAGTCCAAGATGTATTGTCTTGTTTGAATCCAAATAATTTCCCTTGCTCATGTGTTTCATTAGAAGACCTGGCAGCTAGATATCAGAATCTGGTTGGCAAAAGTCAAGAGAAATTGTGAGCTCCTCCTGGGAGGTTTGAGTGTTTCTATCCATCTCTTTTCTGGATACACCTCTAGCAGCCCCCTAGTAAAGTGATTTTGGTGTGTCTAGTAAAGAAAATACTAAAGAAACAGTAGTAAAACTCAAGTAGTGCTTGTAATATTCATAACCGAGGCACAAATATAATTTTATTGGAGTAATGGTTAAAAGCATCAAATCTTGTTATAAGCCTGTAGGCAAGCTTCCAGATAGTACTAAAAAATGCATGGAGGCCACTAGCTTTCTAGTGTCTATCTTCTGGTATTACAGCTCTTTCACAAATCATGCCTATTGATTTTTGTCTTCAGTGATAATAGTTGGTGCGTTATTTGACTTGTGAAGCAGAAGGCTTTAATCTCTTGATTTAATTTAGAATCTATAAGACAATTAGCAAACCTCCCTATGAGCTTCTGAAGATGGATGACTTGTCAAGCAGCCTTCCATCTCTGCAAGATATCCAGACTGCATACACAAGATTTAAACAGCTGTTTTTGATAGGTAAGTCAGACTTTAAAGCAAAGCATAACAATGATGTGCTGTGTCTCATGAGTGCAGTAATTTTCTTGACTGGTGTCTTGATTTTGAGGGTGGTTAAAAGCCAATTTTAAAATATATAACTGAAGACTGTGCTTATATCTGGGATGTGAATGAAGGCTTGTAGTTCTTTGACTTAATCACCTCTTGCTAAGCTGTCACAATATCTGAAAATTACTTTTGAAGGGAGTGGAATCTTAAGTGTTAGTTGGAACACGCTAGCTGGAGTGAAGTTTGTGGGGAAGATTTTTCAGTCTTCTGTGGTCAGCCTTTTAGCCTTTGTGCTCTGTCAAGAGTGCAGACTAAATGCTAATTAATTTTTGCGCTAGGTGTTGTTACACACTAGTCACACCTCAAAACATAGGAAGCTGCTTAAATTCTGTCCTTTAGAAAGCAATAAAATGGGAGCCATGTGAAAGTATGCTCTAGGCTTTCAGACTTCTTTCTTCTGAGACTTTCCATTTTGCTGTCATGAAACACTTTGATTTCATCTCCTGAGATGAAAAAAGATCCACTCCACTTTTAATAAGAGAGATTAGAGTTTGCCACTGAAGATTTTGTCTAGAATACACTGTCAAATCCACAGTGAATCTTAAGAACTAAAAATAGTTACTTATCTTTTTATGTGGTTTCTGATAACTCACCCTCTGTAGGAAAAAGGCCAAAGCTTGAATTTAAGTCATTTAACCTGTCTCAGGAAGTACTGTGTATTTTGATGATGTAATTATCATTGTCTTATATTCATGGGAAGGGGAATGTGTTAAAACTGCAACCCAGTAAGGGTTTTGTTCTTGCAGCTTTTTAAATAAGGTTTGATAGTAGACTGTACCTCACTGAGTATAGCACTATGCACTTGCAGTCTGAGAAAAACATTCAAGTAACCTTTTGCAGAAGTAATAAGATCTTACAGAAATTTACTACCTTATTACCATCTTCTAAAAACACATTAACCATTACTTTTGTCCTGTACATGCCTAGTTAATATGGTATAGGCAGCTTGTCCTGGCCATGGCACTCTCAGCCCAGAGAGCCAACCGTGTCCTGGGCTGCAGCCAGAGCCCGTGGGCAGCAGGGGAGGGAGGGGATTCTGCCCTTCTGCTCTGCTCTGCTGAGACCCACCTGGAGCATCCAGCTCTGGGGTCCCACCACAGGAAGGACAGGGACCTGCTGGAGCCAGTACAGAGGAGGCCACCAAGATGATCAGAGGGCTGGAGCACCTCTGCTGTGAGGAAAGGCTGAGAGTGGGGTTGTTTAACCTTGGAGAAGAGAAGGCTTCAGGAAGACCTTATAGCACTTTCCAGTGCCTAAAGGGGCTGCAAGAGAACTGGAGAGGAACTTTAGACAAGAGCATGAAATGATAGGACAGGGGAGAATGGGTGAGTTTAGATCAGGTATTAGGAAGAAATTCTTTACTGTGAGGGTGGTAGGATTTGGTGAAAACTTTGTCTAATGGAACAGAGTTTTGAAGATGCATTCTAATGCTTCTGTGAAGAGCTAGTTTGTATGGCTAGGGTGAAAGAAATTGGGAGAAGAATTTAAATGTGTGAAGAGCAGGCTGAGGGGCAGAGGCATGGAGGCAGAACAGCTGCAGGAACAAAACATGTATATGCTTGTGCATTTGAGGCGTAGGTGAAAGAGGCAGCAGAGACAGAAGTGTGTGTTTATGTGCTTGAACTGAACACTGGAAGTGTATGGAGAGAGACTCTGGGAGGTGAGCAGTCACACAGAAGCATGTGTAACTGAAGCTATCGTGGAAAGGGTGGGGGAGGAGGAAAGTGCGTGTATCTGGTTTCTCACTAATAAAACTGTTTGTAGGCCTTGTGCTTCAAGGTTTGTCTCATGCAGGAAATGTAATCTATTCTGGTTTTAGCTGACTATATCAGCTTGTGAAAGCTTTCCGTTGTCTGTTGACTGGCTTTGATTAGAAATAAAAGCAATGGAGACTTAGGTGGCATTTAAAAAAAACCTACAAAATCCTAGTGAAATACGTAAGAGTTAAATGACTTTGTCGTGTTGATTTGGCCTCCCCGTTTCTGTATTTTAATGCCTTTTTTTTTTTAGTTGCAGCAAAAACCATTTACAGTGTTTTTCAGGTAGTCTCTTACATTCCATAAATTTTTATAACCTGCTTCTAAAACCCATTTCTGGCTGTGATGGTAATGATTTTCAAAATCCAGCCTCTTTGTGTTAAGCTTTATGTAGATCATCATCTCTGATTAAACTTTTTTATTCCTTTTCCATTTTGTCAGCAAATTTATTTACTTGGTTTGATTGCCATAAACCTTCAACATACTTTTTCTAAAAGGCTTGGTGCTATAAAAGTCTACTGGTGTTTGTAAGACTACTTCACTTCCTTATTTAGTTATAAGGTGTCAGCTTGAATAGTGATTGAGATTTGCTGACTCCTTAGAATTGGTTGTTTTGTACCAGTTCTTAACTGAAGTGGAATACAGTGGATGGCTGTTAATTACCACTACGTATGTGTGAACAAACCAATTTTTTGTTTTTCTCTTCTTTTTGCAGATAACAGTACAGACTTCTGGGCAACTGATGTGAAATGGTTTTCATTACTGGAGAGCACAAACTGGCTAGAAATAATCAGGTTTGCTTTATCTTCAGCTTTCTGTGTTTCAGATTGTTGGTAAATGCATTTGTAGTGGGTTTTCTAGCTAGTTTCTTGAAATTGAATGACATTCTTTACTGCCAGTAGGAAAAAAATTAAGACAGGCTTATGGTTCCATTTATATATCTTATTTCTGCAACTTGAGACAGTGGTTTTAACAGTGCAGACTTGTGTTAAGCCTTCCACTTTAAAGGATGTGAGAAGTAGCAGATCATTCCAATTATAACTCTTCCAGAAAGCCTGTTAAAACTATAGATCCAGTAATTTCTGTCCTGTGCTGTCACCTTCTTTCCAAACTCAAGAATCCTGTTTGTTTCTTGCATGAAACTGTTGTGTCTCTTACTGGCCTTGCCACTCTTCTCTGTACTCTCTACTTCTGTAATGTCCTTTAGGATGAGATGAAGTGCAGTGTTCAAGATGTTAGCCCACCAAAGATTGATAAAATGACATTTCTTCTCTGTTTTGTCCCCCTTCTGTGCTAATTGTTCTTTAAGTTCTCTTCTCTTCTTTCAGCAGTCCAGAGTGAGTAAGTGTTGGAATGGTGTTTGGCTAACTTAAGGCGTGTTATAATGGAATGTTGAGGAGTTTTGTTTTCAGTGTTATTTTGTGCTAGCTCTTTTGTGTGTCAGTTTATTCTATGATCAGCTAATTACCATTGAGGTGCTTCTGCAGTCAGCTCCAGTCCTTTCTAGTCTCAATAACAATTAATAAATATTGATAGTTATTGACTTGTTAATCCAGAATTTAAATGTATGTGTTTATTGAAAGGTTCTAGTGAAGACCGTATGTTGAGAAATTCATTGACATGACCAAGATCACAAGTAGTGTAAAGTAAAAGCCAGGCCGGGTTGCTGTCCTTAGGTTGTTTTGAGACTGGTCATTTCCATACTTGGATCCAGTTGGTTCCTGGATCAGCCTGTTCTTGGCTCTTGCAGTTAGTAGGAATGTAGCCTTCTCACATGTCCCAGATGATACAACAAAGAATCTGACAATTCCACACTTAAGAAATAAACTGTCAGTTTCCATTAGTGACCTAATCTATTGTAAAAATCCTATTTTGTGGCCAGGCTTTTGCAAAAAATAACTAACTTTATGAAGATTTAGATCTAGAAACCAACAGTGTTACATCTGGTTTTATGTAATCTGTAATTCCACTCAGTCTTCCTTGTGTAATAATGTTCTCTGAATAAATTTTGTCTGAGTATTTACAAGAGCTGATTGCTCATCCTTCCCTCTGCCTCTTAAAACCAGATTTTGGAAGAAATGTAGTATGTAGTACATGAGAACATAAATGTGGTGATGTTGACTCTTTCCAGGATAAAGATCTGGTTCTCAGCAATTTTAACGCTTTAGTGTGTGATGGCTGCTGTTGAGCCAGAATGAAGTATTGTATCATAGCAACTGAAAATGCATGGTTAATGGCCCAATAAAATGTTCTTGAAGCTAAACAGTTCTTCATTTACACAAACTGAGCATGAGTTTTGTGTTTTAAAGAACTAGTCAAGTTTCAAGTATGGCATTCTAACCCTGTCTAGGGGAAACTAATATAAGAAACTTAACTTTTTCTGTACCAAAACAGGAGAGTCTTGAAGAAAGCAATAGAAGTTGCTGAGTGTCTGGAAATACAGCATACAAATGTTCTCCTCATCGGTAAGTATTTAATGAGATAGTCCTATACATTTATTTTTTAAAATTCATTTTGATGTAGCTTAAGCTGTAAGTTTATGAGTATGGTAGAGACTTGCATTTCATGACTTGCAATTCATACAGTATTCAAGTAAGAGTAAAGCACCTAAATCTCTCACACTCCTGGAAATGCTTCCTGTAGTTAAAAAAAATATGGTAAGGACAGTACCAGGCTAAGATGGGGTATGAATGAGAAAGCTGCTGCTGAATTGTCAGGAGAGTCATGCATAAAGAAGAGGTAACATTCCCATTTCCCAGTTTATTTTATTTAAGGTCTCCTAGACCCTTTTCTGTACTTCAAGGGGAAGGGGAACCATATCTACACAAAGGACCAGTAATACGAAAACTTTGCAAAATAACCTTTATATGTTCTAGATACACACTGGATATTCTGTAGCCTCTTTATTAAAAATACATGGAAGAATATGCTTACTGTAAACATGCTGAGCAGTTTATTTTCCTAGACTGAGTAATCACATGGAAAACCGAATCTAACATTAACCACTAAGTGACTCTCGGATTGGTAGTTTAGTTGGAGTTTTCCCATATATTGCCATTTGAGAAACCTAGCACAGGAAAGAGGTGTTTTCTGGAGGCATCCTTTGGAAAGAAGAATGTATGTTGCATGAGAAGGCAGTTTCACACCATGTGAAAAGAGGCACGGAGGATAGGAAGGGTAAGGGGCTGAAGGGCAGTGGGTGCTTCGTGGGAGACTGAAGGGCACAGGCAAGTTACAGTGGTAAAGGTTGGGGCTTGCAGGTTTTATTGTCAAAGTATTTCCTAGGATAAGCGTGTAAGTAACCTTATATTTGGAATCATGGATTAACTTCCCTCTGACTTGCAAAAATTTCTGTGGTGCTTGGATCCTGAAATACGATTTTGTTTATGTGAACGTGGCGATGCTTTGCTTTCTTACACAAAGTTTGAGGAATGGCTCGGTAAAGAATATGGTTTCTGTTCTCCTTTGTAGAAGAGAGTGCTACTGATCTGTGCTGTGTAATCTCGAGTCTGGTTCAAGTGATGATGGATTCATACAGCAGAACAAAGTCAGGGTTTCAGAGCCTTATTCAGAAGGAGTGGGTGGTTGGAGGACATGGCTTTTTGGATCGCTGTAACCACTTACATAAAAGTGAAAAAGAGGAGGTATGATTTTTTTAATTGCTTTCCTTACTTACTATTTGCAAGCTTACTCAGCATGAGGAGGGATTTAGCTGTTAGTCCAGAAGTTCCAGTTACTCTGAGGATCTTTTGTGTTTGGTTTTATGGGTTGCTGTTTGTACAGTGTCACTGGTTTTGGTGTTTAGAGGTCAGAAATGGCTTTATTATTGAAGAGAACAAATGTAAAATTTCCCAGTCTTGGAGTCTTTTGAAAGTCATGTATCTTGTGCCCTTGAAAACTATGTTAAATGGTAGTAGCATCCATAGAAATAACTCAAGTTATTTGCCTATTCCTGTCACATCCAGACATCAGCTTTATACTGTCTTGCTTTGGGACTAGATCGGATTGCTATACAGAATGGAAATAATAGATGTAAACTGTCTAATTCTGATCAAGAATTGCTATAAACTAGTTTTGCTTTGCCACCCTTAAAAGGCTGCATGGTGGCAACTTTCAAATTCACAGTAGAAAGTGCTTGTCTCTTCTGTCAACAATTGGTCAAGGGTAGCTCAGATAATACTTTTTCAGAGTTCAGCCAAATATATATGCAGCAGTTCTGTTAATCAGGCTTCTTGCCTTAAGATTTATATTTGGAGACAACTAAATACTATAAAATAAATAGTCTGCATACTTAAACAATTTTAACTTTTCTTGAAACTGATGAAATATTTTATTTACTTAGGCTCCTGTTTTTCTGCTCCTGCTAAATTGTGTTTGGCAGCTGGTACAACAGTATCCTCCAGCATTTGAGTTCACAGAAACTTACTTAACTGTCTTGTCAGACAGCCTCTATGTGCCTATTTTTAGCACTTTCTTCTTCAACTCTCAACATCAAAGAGACACTAATAAGGTAAGGGTTTGGTATTTTGTGGATGCAGTGTGTTGGAGATTGAGTTTGACCAACAAACAAGAAACACTCAGAAAAAGCTAATTCCCAACCTTTTTCCTTACTCACTGAAGTGCCTTGAAGGGTGAAAAAGTGCAATTCTGGCTATAAGGAGTCAAGTTCAGGACTTAGGAATTTATGATGACAGAAGGAATACATAACCTGTAATGTGTGGCTGTAGTTTCTTGTTTAATGCTCTTCAGTGAAATTGTAGCTCCTTAACCTACGAGGAATATCCAGCTGTCCTGCAGAATAAGTTATCTACAAAATTCTTGTACAGTATATTCTCTTGTATTCCAAAATCAGCATCTCCCGAATGTTGATTTATATTTGGTTCATGCTCTTCTCTAGCCTAAGAAGCTGGGAGCAATGGGAATATCCTCTGCAAGGCTGCACAGAGACTAAAGAAAATGGGAAGATTGCTGTCTTTCACCCAAATAAATTCTTGATCACAAAATCTAGAACAGTAGCACTGCATGACTGCAGTTAGTGTTTGGTGTTTGGAATCCTAACATGCCCCCTGTGTTTGAAGAATCCCAGTGTCTGTCTCCTGCCCAAGTTTCAAAAAGTTTTTGTTCCCGAGATTAGTTAACCTTATTTTAATCTCTGAAAGGCTAATTGCACTGTTGTTGTTCATTTATTGAACACACAGAAAGCACAAGTGTTGTTGCAACTCTGTGGCCTTTTTTCTGAAAAGCCAGTTTCTTAATTTCACCTTGACTTGGTCAGAATTCCCTTCTAGCAGTATTTTATGTGACCTGTTTGTTTTGGCAGAGCGGGGAAAGCCTCAAGACACAAAGTGGTCCTTTCAGATTCCTTACTGTGTGGGACTGGTCTGTGCAGTTTGACCCCAAGGCCCAGGCTTTTCTGAACAACCCTCTTTATGCAGAGAAACCAAAACCAGATAAAAGTCAACGGAAGACTGCACGATTCAAAGTAAGATATGTGCTGCTGAACTAAACTATTTTTTAAATTCTAGAAATATTTTGCACATCTCTTATTTCAAATGTACTCACAGTGGAAGTATTGGTGTAGACTTTTTTTAATTGACAAAATGCATGTGTACCTCAGACCCACCTGGATTTTAAGAACCAAATTCGCATCCACCTCAGTTGAAAATAACTGTTTTACAGTAACTATTCATAGCCATGAAGTTAGGTATTCCTTTTCTTCATACTTCTGTGCAAGTATAGTGGTAAGTAATGAGATTTAACATTCAGGTGAGTCACACTGACATGTTTGGAGGGAGTTAATTTAGTTGTTCTATGGAATACCTCACTGAAATACACATCAGGTTTGTAGTTGCCTCCCTAATTTTGTCTGAGTGTAACTGGAGTGTGTGCACTTGGAGTGGGAGAGGGACCAACAACAGCAAAAAACTGTCTGGGGTATGGAGGATTATGGATGGACCACTTCGTTACTGGAAAGTAGCACTAATTCAGGGAAAAATGTTTGTTTGGAGTAGCCTTTTTCAATTGTAATTTATTAGTTAAATTCTGTCCTGTACAAAGCACTCCCAAGTGAGACACTACTGGTATGATCTACAGCATTAATCTGAGATGCAGTGCGAGACCACTGGATAAAAACCTATAATTCAAGTGCTCTCTGATTTCTAACTACCTTAAACTAAACATGGACGTTTGTAATACTTGAATGTAAGCAAAGGATTTGGCTTTTTCAAAGAAAATTTCTTTATCAGTATTATTTTTGGTTAGTGCAGGGAGGGTAGCTGGCAATAATAAGTATGCTCTGTGAAGTATTTGATGTATTGAAAAATAACAGTTTAAACACAGCCACTGATTTGCTATGTAGTTCAAGTGACTATTGCTTGCAAGTAGTTTCTGAATACAACTTTTTCTTCCTCTTGAAGCTGCTTTCTGAAGTCCCATTAATATTTATCTTAGTATTTTTCTTTCCTCTTAAAGCATCAACGGCAACTTTCATTGCCACTGACACAGGCGAAGCCTTCCACGAAGAGAGGATTTTTCAGGGAGGAAACGGATCATTTGATTAAAAACATTCTGGGCAAAAGAATTGGCAAGTTCATAAATTCTTCAGACGAGCCCCCTAATAGCTTAAGGGAGTTTTATGATAGCTGGCATAGCAAACCTGTCGACTACCACGGTCTTCTGTTACCGCGCATCGATGGCCCCGAAATCAAAGTCTGGGCACAGCGTTACCTGCGATGGATTCCTGAGGCCCAGCTTCACGGAGGTGGAACAATAGCTACAGCTGCCAAGATTCTGGACTTGATGGAGGAAGTGCAAAGCCTGCAGGTGAAAATGGATGAAGAACACAGTCAGGCTGTGTCTGGAGATGTACATTCTGTTCCCATGCTGAGAAATTCTGCCCGTTTGTCATCCTTGTTTCCATTTGCTTTACTTCAGAGACAGTCTGTCAAACCAGCTTTACCCACTAGCACCTGGAAAGACTTGGAAGATGAAGATGACTTGGTCAGGAGGGATGATGAATTTGTTGATCTAAGTGGGGATATGTTATAATGTGTACAGAGTACAGTATGGATTGTATGTGGCTAAGCACTGAGTTTTAAATGTTGTGCTGTATCTTCATATAAGGAACTCGAGCATCTGAAACCTGTTTAATGGGTTTGTGGGGTTAAAAAATCTTGATTGGAAAGAACTACTTGCCATAATTAACTGAGCATGTTTTGAACTTCCATTTCACTCTAACAATATTTATTGCAGAAACATATTTTTAGCATAGGTGTAATAAAAATGGGGGTCTTGGCTAGAGTAACCATATGGCCACTGTTTAAAAAACAGCAAAAGAATACTTTCTGCTGTAAAGGTGGAATGATAAATACATATAGCAACAAGCATGCTGTCTTAACAGAGCACCTCTTTCCCTTTACGCTAAGAGTACTGGGAATGGAGTGCTGTGATTTGCATTCCCCCCCCCCCCCCGCCACGGTAAGTGAACAGTGAAAGAAGCAACCAACTGTGCATTCACAGATCAGCTTTTAACAGTTGAGGAATACACTCCTGGTCACCAGGGGCTTTCTGTCTGCTGTTGGGTCAACAGGAGTCATGTACTTGCCCCCTCCCCTTTGTCACAGTTGGTCTGTGGTGTCAGGGTCACAGGTTGGCTGCTCTGAGCCTGTGCATGCACTTAACTCAAAGGTCAGATGCAAGAGCTTAATGACACATTTCAAGTCTTAATGTATGGCTGCTGTGCTACATGCCCTTGCTGCCTTGGAATATTAAATTTGCTCTTAATTTTGAGGGATGAGATTTCAATTTGCCACAAGTATTTTTTTCTCCTTTTAAGTAGAGTGAGACTTTCATTTTAACTTTTCCCCATTGATGCCAGTTGCCTTTAAGGCTTTCTGTAGCTTGCACTGAGACTCTCCACATAGCAGGGAAGACTCTTTTCCTGTAATCCTGCAGCAAAGCAGGATTTGCAGTCTGTTGCCACTTGTCATAAGTTGGTGGTACAGTTTATGAATGTGGTGTTCATACCATAGAACACTTGTGTCCTGTTGCTGGATGTTACAACAGTACCTCAGTGAAAAAAGCCATAAAGAAATGCCTGTTGACTTGGATCTACTGTGTGTATGTTTATACAAAGTATTTTTACTGCAAATAATTATCCTCTATAAAGCTGAATATTATTTGGTTGTCAGATCTGTTTTGAACCCTTAAATTGTAATACCCCAAGAACAGATTCAAGTCATAAAATCAGTTACACTGAGAGGTTAGACATTGAATATTTTCTCTGTTCTCTTAACAATTTAGAAATCCATGCTGGAAAACTTAGCTGGTGGATAAACTGTTGCTTAAATTTGATCAGCTCAGTGAAACTGGGGATATTAAACTTTTGTTACTGACTTATCACTTCATACTGAGTTGTATTAATGTATAGCAACAATTCATCAGCAGCCCTCTAAAAAGAAATACTCATAACTGGGAAAGGGAGAGAGCTTGATGCAGCTATGCCAAACTGAAGCTTCCCAGCTCTTAATTGCCTTAAAATCTTAGTGCGAGGACAATACTTGAGTTTGTAGTGTTTTATTTAAAAATACACTAGTACTTATGCTTTCTTCAGTGATATGTATGATCTTTACAGCTAGCACTTGCTAGAATGGGCTGTACAGCACATTTCCTTCAGACTTAGTTGTAATTCATGTGACTCATGTATGCAATAATACTTTGCATGTTGAATGAGCAGTGTATTATTACGGTGAAGAAATACTTGTCATTCTAAGGTCATTTGGGTTCAAGGGTGGGGTTTTTTAAACGCTGCCATTAAAAAAAAAAGATATTAAAAAATGATTTTTCTATACTTTTGATCAAACTGTTGTAATATTTCAGTCATGAAGATTACATATTTGTATTAAAGAACAGATGTTGGACATCTTATTTGTACATAAGTTATCAGAAATATATAGAAGAGAAGCATATATCTGGAATTGAACATGGGAACACTTCTAATGTAGAGTAAATACCATTGTTGCTGATTTTCTGCACTGAAGGATTGGAAATATACTTCATATTTTTACTCCAGGCTTCTGTTTATACCTCCAAGTTTCAACACTGAATGCAAGCTAGCAGCTTTACAGGTTTTTATCTTCTTTTTTTCCTTCTTTTTGTTAAATACTGTTACTTCTCTCTAACAGGCTGTTTCAAGAATGTCAATAAAATATACTTTGACATAGTTGTCCTGAAATGAGAATGTATGTTTAAGGTTCACCTTGCAAGTGATGCACTAAATCACAGCAGACTTGACAATCTGCAGTGCCAAGGCTTTTCTGGCTATACCCTGGTTTTTACAGACTGTTACAGGGAAGCCGTGCAGTTTTGATCTGGCTGTACTTCTGGAGAGATGCCACTGGTGCAGGAGAGAGGAAAGTTCAGTGCAGTGAAGTAGGATGGCTGTGGGAAGTTAAAAGTGATCTGGGAATTGTCTGCTGAGTGTCCATATTGAGGGGGTTATTGAACACAGTTGATTTCTGTCTGAGCAAGGTACTTCCCCCTTGTCCAAGGCAAAAGTTGTTCCTGCATTGTCACACTAAGCAACTTCTTGAAATTGCCACAGGGGGGTGTTTCTCAAACAAAAGATGTGTGTTTGAGATGGACTGAGAGGTGGCCACAGAAAGCTGTGGAGTACAAATTTTAAAATTCCCCTTTTTTCAAGACACTACAAATTGCTAGCCCTTGGTCAGAGGCAGCACTAGTGTAAATCACAATGTTAAACTCCCACGAATGTTACAAGACTGTGCCAGCTTTGTTCTTGAAGCCCCACACAGCAAGAGCTGTGGGTCATGTTGTACCACAAGGTGTGCCTCTGCCTCACCCACACCTGCTAAAGACCAGCGATTGTACTTTGACCGCTTGGCTTTGATTTAAGACTGTATTCACTATTGAAAAGGTTCAGCTACTGATGTGCAGCATAATGGAATACAAATATGTACTTTATTAAGGTGCTTGCAGCCAGCTTGCCCTCCTGGTTTTTTGCTCTAGCTAAAGCTTTTTCCATTTGCGCTCAAAGCACGGAAGCATAACTTTTTCTGGAGGTAGCAGAATACTTTTTGCTGAAGATTTCTTACAATGGATTAATTTTGTCACAGCAGAGGTCACCTTCATTCTAAACTACCTGGAGACCTCATGCAGTATTTACGGCTGTGTGCTCCTTCACAAAGAGCTAGGTTTTGCATAAAACTCTATTAAAAAAATAATTGTGTGGAGAACTTCATTTTCTAGGACAGGAAGGGGATTTGAGTAGTGAACTTAGCTGAGTCTGAAAAGATAATTCTGTGTACAGAACTATACATTCTCTTCCAGGGNNNTAGGGTCTCACGTCCTTTTTCTTGGTTTGTAATAAAGTCAACATGACAAATGCTTTTTGCCAGCATTTGCAGGATGGCAAAACTCAGTGGGATAATAGAGTTAACTTGGGGAGGAGTGGACACAGAAGATAAGGAGAGCTGATACTTGAGCTGGAGAAACAGTTTGTGGAGAGGGCACCACGATGTTGAGTACCAAGGCAGGAGCAATGGGATTGTTCAGCTTGTGTTAGAAGAACATGGTAGAGACTTACAGTTCTGAACCCCAAAGGACTCCCTGTGCTTGGGAGGTAGGTTTTACTGGGGTCACAGCTTTAAGCTTGCTGTGGAGGCTGAGAAATGGTTACTTAGAGGACTGCTATTGGCAAGTGTTTGGATGGGCAGTGGATGCTCAGTGCTGCCATGGCTTGGCTGCTGTGGAGCCCTGTAGAGCAGTAAATGCTGGTGCTAAATTGCAGCATGTTATTCTGCTTCCAGCAAGCATTTGTTTTCCTTGTTTTTCATTTCAGCAACCCAGTAAAATGAAATAGGCTCTTACCTTAATGTTACCCCTGGGTGCTTAAAGCAGGTGGATAACACATACCTAGGAAATGCATTTGTAAATTTACTTGTGAACAGCAGATCTAGGAAGACTGATTCCTGTGGCCGTGGCTTGTCCAGGCATACCACTCAGTTTTGTCCTTTCTTCTGGCATTTCCTGCCCTTGCTCATTCCAGAGCATCTTCGGTCTCCATCCATCTCCTCCCTGTTCCTAAGCCATGTGCTGTACCAGCAGTTCATAGGCTTGCCACTGCTGCTGACTTGCTGGACAACTCAAAACTCTGTGTTTTGGTTCCTGGGGGACCAAGTAAATACTCATGACTTGGCATGGCCTGGCCATGTAGCCTCCAGACTGCCTGTTGGAATCTAGCAACTTCTGAAATAATTTTTTGTCAAATACCATCAAAATTATTTAGTGGTTTTCTAAGCAGGTGGGTGGACAGAACATTGATTAGATGCCCTGTGTCATTACTAAAGAAATCAGGGTAGGAGAATGCAACAGAAACTCCTGTACTGCACTCAGGCATGATCCAAATCTGCAGTTCTTGGGCTAAAAGCAGTGCTTCTCTCAAATAGGAAAATCTGCTCATTTACAGTCAAGTCAGGTATCCCAGTTTTCTCTTAATCCAACTTTTTTTTTTTTTTTTTAAAATCTTGCATATTGTCTGTTTCTGGGTCCTGAAATAAAATTTTTGTTATACTATAGGAGCCAAAATTCAGTCTACGGAACCATTGACTTTCTTGGAAACCCACTGATATTTCTATGAGTTCTGAAAGGCCACTGACAAACCTTATTTTTATTCCTATCTGAGGAAAATTTCCGATTAAGAACAGCTAACACTGCTAGAATTAGCTTTTGCTAATAGAATGTAAATCTTCAGGTCTTCTTCAGACTTTTAAAAGTCAGAACTCCTTGGGCTCACTTTGCAATCAGTGAGTCTCCTTTCCTTTTGTTTTAGAGACAGTAATTAAAAGTATGTTTATGCATGAATGTGATGTCAGAGATGCTAATTTTATGTAGAGTGTATAAGTGCACATTTCTTCATGTTTTGGTGATGCAAGAAGATATTTCCACTCTCACTCCGACCCCAATCCATAAATCAAAACAGGATGTTCCTCACATCCTCCTTGAGTTCACTATACACATGAATCCAGTTTGTTTCCTACAAGCCACTTCCTGTATTTTCCAGTTTCCCATCCCAAACTTTCCACTGTGGATTCACCATTAGAAAATACTTCTTGCTTTTCTGATGGCTGCTTATTCAGCTTTGGAAAAGGCTGGTTTTATACCTGCCAGCTGTACTTAGTTTTCCCTGTTGCAGGAGGTGATGGGAATATTTGAAAGCCAGACGAGGAGTACTACAGATGACTTAAACAGCTCTCAAAGTACAAGGTCTCTCACTTCTCTGCCAATACAGAGCATGGAAGTTGTGGAAGTTGTCCTGTAATAATAATAATTATTATTATTTAGAGTAAGTAAAATCCTCCTGCACAGCATTTTTTCACAAACAAAAACTGCATCGAAGGAAAAGCAGGGTGATAATCCCAAAAAGTGTTTTCTAGTGCAGCATATTTCCTATAGACTCAGCACTTAACTGTCATGGTGCCTGCACAAGTGACAGCAGAACGATGGTCTGTTCTCCCAGCAGGTTTGGGATCGAGTTACACCCCATGTGCAGCAAATCCAGGGAGCTGCCAGCGGGAGCCCTGCTAACCACTGCCCAGCGGTGCCCTCACATCGTTGCTGTTTGCCAGCTGATTTTATGGAAATCGGTATTTTGCTTTTGTGGATTAGCTTCCCATCAGATCAGCTCGTTGATCCAAACCACCCCGTGGGGATGCAGGGGGAAACAAGAGGAGCAGATTGTTTGAGGGTGCCCCTCTCAACTGGCAGCCCCCAGCCAGAGCAGATGAGGTGAAAGGTGGAACCACAGGGGCAGGAAAAGTCACTCTCCAGCTGCTGTGCTGCTGAAAAAGAGATAAAGCCTGGGAACTACCTCTAATGTGCAGCAAACTGAAACGCTGTAAATAACATGCACAGCCAACTCCAGCTATTGAACACTTCTGAGAGAAACGAAAAGGGAAGAAAGAAACACAATCCAAACCAGCTGTGTTTTGAGGTTGCCTGTTGAAGCCTTACAGGATGATTTAAAGTACGGTTGCATTGGATCTGACCTGTTTGCCATAGCAGGAAGGTCTAAGTAAGGTGAGCAAACCCAGCGAATTCAGTCTATGGCCATCAAATATGTTCTGATACCCTTCAGGCCTGTAGTTCCCTAGGCCCTGCTTTGGTTGGGCTGGCAGAGTCTTAAATACCATCATGCTGCCTGGGCTGTGAGTAAGCAGTGATTGAGGGCAGCTGCTGAAAAGCAAATACCGTGTTCTGACTCGTAATCTAAAAACAGCCATCACTCAGAAAGTGATTTTGGATTCCTGGTGCATTCCTGCTGTTCTCTTCAAAGCTTCAGCCACACATAGGTGAGCTGATTGGTTACTCCCACACACTTCTTTAGCATATTTTACTTACTTACTTCTCATTTGTATTTAGATTTAATGCAGGTGATCAGCTTTATCCATAATCCACCCATTATGTCTCTCAGGTGTAGAACCTAGTACTTGATCTAATTTTCCATTAAAATTTATCTACCTAAAGTTGTTCTGAAAGCAATGGTCCTTTTTATGATTCAAATTGCAGCTAAATAGCTGTCTGGCAGAAATGATGATAAAAAGGGCAAGTTAGTGAAATGAAATACAGTAATAGTAAAACCATTACTCAATGGCTTGGTATTAAGTAGAGGCGGCATGAATATGGCAAATCTCTGGAGTTCTGCAGGCAAAAATGAATGCTAGAAACATCTGAAACACAATTACCAGGGACCCAGAATGATTTAGGCAGCAGGAAATGACTGAACATAAACTTTTTTTATAATCTTTGGATCTTATTAAAGTAATAATAGCCCTCCTTGTTCTCGTTGCTGAGATTAATATTCTGTCTAGGCTGATGGACATCCTTCTTCTCCTTGAACGTTTTCCTTCTCAATTATTAATATACAACTTGCTGCCTTCCACCCTCAGAAGGCAAATGACTCCCCAGCTGCAGCACGCCAAGGGAAAAGTTGACTGACATCTTTGCATTTATCAGAGGAGCATTGTAAATGGCTGTTCCCTGCCAAGAAATTTCTTTTGAAAAGTTACATTTAGTCAGTAAAATAACATCCGAGTGTGCCAAACTAGAGTTGAAAAAAGGCAAATTTAATCATAGGACTGAAAAGGAATTCTTTAATACACCTGAACTGAAGTGAGGAAAGAAGGATTAACTCTTTCCATGGACAGGTGGGTGAAAACAAACACTGGCTGGCTGTGTCCCTTCAGCCCCTGGAGGTCCCTGAGAGAGTAGATCCACCTGCAGCCCACAGATAGCCCCGTGCTGGAGCAGGGGGATGCCCAAAGGAGGCTGTGACCCATGGGAAGCCCATGCTGGAGCAGGCTCCTGGCAGGACCTGTGGCCTGTGGAGAGAGGAGCCCACATGGGAACAGGTTTGCTGGCAGGACTTGTGAGCCCATAAAAGACCAACACTGGAGCAACCTGCTCCTGAGGGACTGCACACCGTAAAGGGGACCCATGCTGGAGCATTTAATGAAGAACTGCAGCCTCTGGGAAGAACTCACCTTGGAGAAGTCTGTGGAGGACTGTCTCACTGGAAGAACCCCACACTGGAGCAGGGGAAGAGTGTGAGGAGTCCTCCCCTTGAGGAAAAAGGAGTAGCAGGGACAACACGTGATGAAATGATTGCATCCTCCGTTCCCCGTCCCCTTGTGCCACTCGGGGAGAGGAGGTAGGGAAACCATGAATGAAGCTGAGCCCAGGAAAAGAGAGGGGCATGCAGAGAAGGCCTTTTTAAGATTCATTCTTCTCTGATTTAATTGGCAGTAAGTTAAATTAATATCTGCGAGGCGAGTCTGTTTTGTCCGTGGTGGTAACTGGTGAGGGATCTCTCCCTGTCCTTATCCCAACCCATGAGCCTTCCATTATACGTCCTCCCCCTGCGCTGTTGAGGACGGGAGTGACAGAGTGGCCTTGGTGGGCACCTGTCATCCAGCCAAGGCCAACCCACCACAAACACTTCAACATTGCACCCATTTACAGCACCTCTTCAACTGTGTGAGATTTTTGAAAGCCTTTATAGCAGCATTTTCAGTCCCTTTAGGTACGGCTGAGTTTAAAAGGTGTTGACAACGTATTTCATGACAATGTATTAGCTTTTGTTCAATTAATTTGGCTATTGGTCTGCCAGTAGGGGCCACTTGCAGGACAATGTTGTTTAGTGAGAATCAGCCGCTGATTGATATTTCCCAAGCCTCCTGAATGTCTCCCTGGGCCTGCTAGGAGAAGGTATGTGTTGCATTAATAACCAAGTTATCCCAGTGTGGCCAACACCATATCCTCACTGCTGAGCTATGGCAGTCTAAGCAGTCTGTCTCATATTGGGGCAGGGAGCAGCTGTGCCACCACTCATTGGCCACTTTGGCCAATTCCACCGGATTTTTGAGATGTATTCGATGGCAGTGAGGAGCATGAAGAACTGCTCTGTGGAGAACTGGCAGAGGAGAAGCCTTGCAAAAGGGTGCTTGGATCAGGGGCTGGCTCAAAGAGCTGTGTTAAAGAAGCTGCCTCGAGCTGTTTGATTTATCCTGTGCTCAAAGCAGCAGGGCTTCTTGTATTTTTGTAAATAAACCAAACTACACCAAAAATGCTTTATTCCTAACTGGAGTAATCTATTGGACACCGAGCTGGCCAACTGCCCAGATCAAGAAAGATCTCTTCCTGCAGAAGGGAAGCTGGCAGATGAAGTAGAATTAGGAATCTTGATTTTTTTTTTATTTTGTCAGCTGTGCTAAAGAGACACAGTAAAAAGTCTACTTTGAACTAGTTTTATCTGCCTATGTATTTTCAAAATTTAGAGTAATTTATGTGCAACATTCTCTTTCCAAAACAAACATTCCAATGGAAAGTGGTAAAAATGTCATCTTCTGCCTTAAACACTCTTGGTCGTCCATATTCTATGCTATATTTCTTGATGTTAATGGCAAAATGAAGTCCCTGGTACTGTCTGCTTGAAGCACACATTCATAAAAATCATTTAGCGAAGTTTTACTTCTGCTGCAGTAGTATAGCTAAGAGCAATATGGCCTTGCAAAACATCAGAAATAGCTCCTGTCATAAAACAGGATGTCAGAAACCCTTAGCACTTTGTATTAGCCTTGTGTTAATAATGATGAACAAACACATATTCAAACATGACATTCATATCTGAGGCCACTTTATAAATTTGGAGTCATGCAGATGTAAGTAATGCTTTGGTTCTGGCTGCAAGATGTTTATGACTGATGGTGAAGTGCCAAGTTGGTTCTCTAGCTCCAGGTTGAGTTT
The DNA here is from genome assembly GCA_013398115.1 of Falcunculus frontatus. Taxonomy (NCBI): domain Eukaryota; kingdom Metazoa; phylum Chordata; class Aves; order Passeriformes; genus Falcunculus; species Falcunculus frontatus. Next base: position 345,400 of record VZRV01008977.1, read on the forward strand.
GTAGCGAGGGAAACAGAACCCATTCGATTTAAAGAAGAGGGAAAGTCCTAATTTTGGTTTGGGGATTGTTCGGTTTTTGGGTTTTTTTGCAGAGCTGTGTTTCAGAGCGAGACCATTCTTCCAGGATAAGGAGTGCTTTCTTTGCTTTGGCTCAGTGCCTGGTCCTGCTCTCCTGCTGTGAGCAGAGGGAGATCACCTTGCTGGGTTTCAGCCACAGGTGTGTTTTGACCATTAAGGCCAATAAAAGCTTAAGTGTCTTCTGCTCATGCATTTGTTCTGCAGAAACACAAGATTTGTGTTTTGCTGTTCCTTTACAAGCTATGAATAATGAGACTAGTTTTAGTTTGGAGGGGTGATCTTTTAAGGATTTTTTTATTGGTTAGGTTGGGGTTTTTAAATTTTTTTTTCTGAAGGGCTTAACTGTGTAGTAAATAGCCATTAATTAAAACCAGTTTTATCCCTTGGCAAAGAGAATTAAGCTGGTGCCTAAGTAAATATTAGGGAAAACACTTAATGAGAAATGGCCATACATACCAAAGTAGGACACCTTGATGCAGATGGCTGACTCATCAGTGTGACATATTCTGTGATAAATATGGAAAGCTCAGATGCAATTTCTTGTACCTCAGCAAAAGTAGAAAAGAGATTTATTTTTGGTTTGTTTGGTTTTTTTTCCAAAGATGCCTTGTAAATGAGGCAGAGATCCTGATTTACTGTCTATGCAGGTGAAAACACCGTGTGCAGCTCTTCTCATTCCTCTCCTACAGCCAAGGGCCCCCCCTCATGGATGCATCCCTGTTGTCTGGAGCTTTCTGGACCACGCCAGGGCCACCTTTTTAGGCTGCTGGATGTATTTTTACTACCAGTCATCAGCTGAGTTTCTCCACTAAGATTTTGTTTCCAACTTCCATCTTAATTTGCAACTGGGGATAATTTAGCTGCTAATAGTTTTCCATCTCTCCTCCCTGGGGAAGTCATTGGAGCCCTGAAGGTCTCATCCTGGCTTCACCGATGTAGATTAATGCTGTGAGCATCCCACTGCCCCCGGGAGTTGTGGGAGGCAGATTTTTGGGAGGCTGTGTTGTGTAGCCAGTTCTGCAGCTGCATGGGGAACTGGTCTGAGGGTCACCTGCCACACTCTGCTGCTGCTCGAAGCCTGGGGCTCTGAGGCAGTCAGACACCATTGTTCTGGCTTGGAGTTATAATCTAAGTGGATTCAAGGGGAAAGGAAAGCTTCTTCCGTCCAGATCAAAGCTAGTATTTGCAAGAACTGTTAGCCTTTAGAAAAAATAAATATGACAATGCCGAAGTAAGTGGCCCTCAGTGAGACACCAGTGCATCAGACTGAACAAGTGATGCAAGCCCTTTTTCACACTTACTTTTCTTTTCCTCCCACACACAGAAAAGAGTTTTGGGGAACCATTCTCTTGCCAAGTTTGTCAACACGGTTTTTGTCAGGCTCACTGTTGCTGCATGTCTGGGCATGCAGGGAAATGCACCGAGCTGTCTCTTCACTCTGCAGCCAGCGAGGCTTTTGGACGGGGAGTCCTTTCCCATACCAGCATCCCTAAGAAAAGAGTCATGTAACCTTTCCAGCTCTGCTTTGTATTTCCGGTATTGTTTTAGCTCTTTTTGCCTTCAACAGTGAAGTTTCAAATCCCCCATCTTCTCCCCAATCTAGTGTTCAGGGAGAAAAAAAATACACTAACAGGCAGAAACATGAGCATGCTATGGAGGAGGTACAAGGCTGATGGTAAAATTATCATTTTTTCAGAGTTTTCTGACAGTCCCTGACTACTAGTCAGGTTTCTGTTCTGTTTGAATTCACTGTGATAGCTACAAATACTAGTTTTAAAAATCAGGAGACATTCCAGAATCACCTTGCTCTGTGTCTCATGGTGAAATACTGTACTACTCAACCCTGAGATGAGTTCAGTTGCTTAGAGCATGGTGCTAATAATGCCAGGGTTGTGGGACTGATCTCCATAGGAGCCATTCACTTGATGATCCTTGTGGGTCCCTTCCTGTGATTCTGTGATCTTTACTTAGTTCTGTGTATGCAGTCTTATGTTTGGTGTCATATTAGTACATAGCAGGAGTTCTTACACATTTGTAGCTTGTTAATGAACTCTTAAATACAATCAGTACTTATGAAAATGTACTTATTCAACTGGACAGCAACAAATCTTTAAGTAACTGGCTAACCTTAGAAACAATGTTGTGTTTAATGCTAAAATGCTCATCAATCTCTATTACGCAGCTTAATGTCCTAAACCTTTGGCCTTTGTCCCAACCATTCAAATTATTACGCCAGTTTTAATTAAGAATGTGGTCTGTAATTAAAAATTCTTTGCAGATCCCCTATGAAGAGATTTCTATTTGAACAGCAGCTCTTTTGCAGCAGATTTATGTATTTGCATAGATGGTAAAGTGTTTGCCAGTGAAACTGCTTTAAAAGCCATCCCACAGAAATGATATAGCAATAATACCATTTTACAATACAGAAGAGAGATGTTGTTTCACAGATATGATCCAGTGCAGAATTAACCCCCCAAAAAAATCAATCCGTATTTGGCTTGTTTTAGCCCTTTGGGGACAGTGCACAGGATAATACTCTCAAGCTCTCTGCCTTGCAGTCAGTAGAGGCACCCGGATTACAGGTCAACACAGAAAGGTGGCAGTGCCATGGAGTGCTCTGATGCTGAGTCTCGCTTCTGAACTTCCCCCATTAAGGGCAACTACATCCCCTCCAAAGAACATCTTCCAGAATTTTCTCCCATTGTCATAGTCAACTATGCAAGATAGTTCACAGCAAGATGGTGAGACAGAGTACTGCCTAGGACTTGACTTGGATTTTATCCTTCCATGTTTTCAAAGCTAATTTTAGCAAACTAATTAGACATGTTTCCATCCTGGTTTGGTGCTTGAATGAATCAGAGAGAAGGATAACCCAGAGATGTCTGTGTGTTCAATCTACAAATGTTTATCGCTGATTTTTGCTCCCTGAGTAGAAGGTACTATGGAAGGTATTGACACCTGTGCCAGACTTAAAAACGTTCTGGCATTCTCTGCAATCACAACCTCCTGGCTGCCATCAGGAGTACAAACCATCCAGCAAAAGCAGCGCGTGCCACCTCTGCCAGGAGCAGCACAGAGAGTGCAATGCACGTGGCTGATTTCTCAGGAGCAAGGTTAACTTGGAAATGCAGCTTTATCTCCCTTACAAGAGTTTTTATAGAAGCTCAGAGACAGCTGTTGCCAAGTACTTCTAGATTTTTCCTCTATTTCCCATCTGCTCACACACCTTTTCTGAGTTAATGTGACTACTAGTTCCTGGAATCTGTACTTTTCTCTCTCACTGACCCCAAGGCTCTGTTTGCCTCACAGTTACAGTTCTAAAATTACCAGTCATTGTTTGATTCTCTCTGCATGGGTCTTTGGTCGTAACAAGAGGGTGTAAACCTACCACGAGTATTCAACATTTATTCTACACACACTCCGAATGCACGCAAGTACTCTATTTAGACAACATGAATGAAGCTCTAATCACTATTTATCTTGTAAATTACAACTCTATGGAAACATTTTCTTTGCGCCATCTGGCTTGATGTATTTTTTAATCAGTTGATGAGTATTTATATACGTTACAAGGAACAGATAGTAAAGTATTTGTTACATTAGGATGTGAAGTAAAGATTTTTCAAAGCTGAACTTGTAAAAAATTCACTGCATTAAACATTCTAAATTTTGCCGAAATACCAAAGAAAGTTTTGGTGAAGGTTTCATCGGACTCATTTTGCACAACGAACATCTGTCAAGAAAAACTGCACATTTTTCCTAGGGATGTTGGTTGAACGGGACCCCTGGGTAGAAATGAAAAGACATCTCAAGTACAAACAGCACTTTCGCTGATAATTTTGTCCTTATGATTTCAGTACTATAATTGCAATATTAAAATAACCAGTACAGATTCTTGCTGCTGAAGAATTTCACTCAGATACAAGGAGGAAGATGTTATTACAATACAAATATTTCAGGAACTAGCAATCATTCGAACTCTCCTGGAGATAAGAAAATGAGACTATCTGAAAATACTCGAAATTTAAAAAATGCTTTTGAAATGAACAAACGCGCACAGCACTTTCTCATGTCTGCCTTTGGTCTTCTTAAAATGCCAGTCACTCTTTTTCTAAAAATCCACAATTTATTGTATTTGTAGACACAAAACTTAAAAGCAGCATGTGCTGGTTTTTAACTCAAAGTCCTTTGAAGATAAATTTTATTGCTTAGTGGCTGCATCTGATTTTATATGAGCTCAGTTTTAAACAATGGTATTTATGCTGCTGAAAGTAGTAATTAAATCTACAAATGTTTGAGAAGCCTAGAACATTGTCCTTGAATCATCCTAAGGGAGAAGCTTAAAAAGTGGCTATTGGAAAAGGTACATTGGCAAATTTTGACTTTATAAATTGACAATTTAAACAATATCCAAACAGTTAGGCATTAAAATCCAAATGAGAGTTTGTTATACAAAAAGTCATCAGTAACTGTTTTTTACTTAGAAAAATCTGGGTTAGTATTGGAAAATCCAACCCCAAAATGAAGAAGAAAAACCCAGCTGGTCTGCACTGGCTAATGAAGGATTTATTTAGTAACGAAAACAACAACATGAGTAAAACAAGTGCAGCTGAAACTGAAAGAGAGAATATTACATGATGACTCTGTACCAGATACGACTTCTACAGTCAGTTGATCATTGACTCTGGTTTCTTCCCACATACAGTAACACATGCAAGCCCGCTCACTTCTCCTGTCCCTTATCTCTGATCTTCTTCTTCTTTCTTCACTCTGTATCTCTCAGCATCTTGATTCTTCTTGGCAGTGAAAATCCTGTTCTTGGAGATCACACTGATAATATTGGATAGAAAAAAATCTCACAACAGTTTGTTTCCAGTTCTTTTCTGGCATTAATGTCTAGTCTAGCCCTCAAGCAGCATGTCTGTAATCAGCATGGTTTTGAAGACTTTTTGGCCTTAAGGAATTCCTGTCATCATTTGGTCCTGGTCCTCGTGTTTCCTTACTTTGTACTCTGGCACAGTGCTCCATCAGCAATGATCCTGCACCTATATGTGAGACTGCCCTGTCAATAGATCCCTGAAATGACAGAGGGGAACATAGCCTTTTTCTTGACTTCTTGTTTTTAAGTCAGATCCTCAAAGGGATTTAGGCCATGGCTCCACCAGACCACTTGTTTTTAGTGGCCTAAGTGGGAGTGTCCCACTTTCACTGGGAGGGAATGGAAGACACAGGCAGGAATGTTAATGAGCTTGACTGGTGAAACTGCTGGATGGTGAAGCCATAACAGAGCCAGCAACAACTGGAAAACAACTCCTGTTTTCTTGCTGTCAGCTTCAAAACACGCACATCCTATTAATCCAGCTGTTCTTCAGGAGAAAATCTGCCCACCTGTATTCTGTGATGATGCTGTGACATGAGCAGTAGGATTCACCCACTGTGCCTGAAGTTCCAGAGCCTGGCACATGTGTTAGGCTGAGGCTTCTGCTGATGCCTTTTCTTGGACTTAAAATCAAGAGCCAAACACGGTTAGAAGGGAAAAAGGGATTTTACCTTGGTATTTACTTTAAGGATCCTTGGTGCACTCCGTCCAGGTGGAGCACGCTGGAATGCACATCCAAATGCACACCAAAATGCTCCCCCGTGGGTACCCCCGAAATGCACCCACACAATAGTTTGGGTATAAAATTATAGGCTTTACCAATTAGCATATCTATCAAAGATTCCCCGATGGGAGACTGAGTGAACCCCCCTCCCCAAGGAACCTTCCCCCCATGGACAGGCCTATCTTAGTTTACAAAATGTGTTCCAGAGAAGGCCTTGGTGTCTGAGGCTTCTAAGATGTTTGGTCTCCTGGCTTAATGGAATACTGGGCCTATGCTGGTTATCAAACCTGAACAATTAGAAGTATGTGGGCTAAAAGGCCCTTAAGAATACATAAAAGTTATACAAAAGAGTATATAGAGGGGGTATATATAAAAAGCAAAAAAGCAAAAAAGCATCATGGCATCACTGCCAACTTACCGCTTTAACCAGCTCTGTGTCATGCTCCTGATGTTCAAGTTGTGAAACATCTGTTTGTAATTAGGAGCATGTGAGCTCCTACTTCAGGTGTTAAATAAAGTTACTCTTTGCCTGACCTGCTGTCCCAATACACACTTGTAATCAGTTTGTCACTCACTTTTCCTGCTGACATTACTGGGCTAATCCCTGCTCCCAAGGAGAAGCAAATCATGGCAACTGCAACTAGCACAACAGAAAGTAAGACTCTCAGATTCATGCCTTTGCTCTTTCCCCTTTTATTTCAACCTCCCAGCTGGCTAGCAGCAATTAAAAAATCCTAGCTATTTCAGAAGACTACTGCATTCTGACAGAGATGGGCTTAAGGACAAACTAGGATGCATTACAAGGTCAATTTACTGCAAGATGAACAAAAGTATTTATAGACCACAGCCTGTCCTTTTGCGTCATTACTTCTTAACAGAGTGTTTTGAAGATTTTGGGCCTCAGATCTCTGGATATTGCTGGCATTGGGATGGAGGAGGGAGGGGAGTCTGTACCCAACGAGATGCCCAGTGAGAACCCAAACAACATCAGCCATGCATTGGAGTGTCAAGGCTACAGCCTTCTGAACTCCTGATAAAGCCATGCAGGACTCAGAAATATTTTTCAAATACTGCTTGGCACTGAAGAGTAATTTGCAGTTATGAAGGTGGTGACAAAGGATCTCCTAGGTGAGTATTCAAGTGCTCCTCTCTGGCACACCAGCTCTCTGCTGTGTGGAAGGATCAACACCAGCAAAATTATGTGCTGAAACATGTCTTGTTTGTTATCCTTTTCATTCAGATTTTGGTTTTGTATACCAGTGTTGCATTGGTGTAAAAAAAAGAAATTAATTGGCTCAAAATTCAAGTATATGTGTTCTCAATTTGATTCACACTGAACTTCTATGTTCATCAGATAATGAGTCAGAACTGAAACTAATAATGAAGAAATACATTTGTTTGAAATGACAACATTCAATTTGTGCAAACACCTGAGTTTCTAAGTCAAAAAAGTGACGGTTAAGTATAAGGAACTTAACTGGACACCTCATTGTAACAAAAATGAGACTGATCAACAAAAAAATGATTAACCTATGAGTGATCCTAATTCGTTTGCTTTTGTAACAAAATACAGAGAAGAGAGCCAATCAGTAATATAATTAGCAACTATTTTTAAAAACTGATTTTTACAAAACAGAAAGTAACGATGAGTCCTTTGAGGCCCTTCAGGAAAGAACCCCAAAAAAAACCAAAAGAAAAAAATTAGGAGTTGATAATGAACATTCCATTAGTTAACCTTTAAAATGCAATCAGGACAAAATGCAAATGTACTTAAATGCCACACTATCTAGTGGGAAAGTGAAAATAATTGTAACAGCCCAAACAGTGCATTCTATTGATAAAAATGGAGACGATAAAATTGCTGTAAGATAGGAATTAGAGAAAATGTAAGTTGTGCTTGACTGTGAACTGAATGTAGGTACAAGGCAAATTATACCAATGATATTACTAAAGTGAAATGTAAGAATTGTTAAGAGTCCTGTCAGAAAATGTATTCAACAAATAGCTTTGTGTTTCAGAGAAATAGGTAAATATTATCAGACAAGACAAAGACTAAATTCTTTCCGGTAACAATACTTAAAAAAAAAATTAAACAGCAGCACTACAGCAGTAATTTGTATCAGTAAACCAGGATAGCTTACATACAGGTTTTTGAAAGAGCTTTTTGGAACCTCTTTTTGATCTCTAAATATGATTCTTAATAAACCTTGGGAGCTCCAAAGAACAGGAAATAAGCCAATACAGTGACTATGCTAAAAGAAGGCAAAGGGAGTGACCCAGGTTAATTACATGCCTGTCATCTTGACTGTAATCCTCAGGAAAATATCCAAGTTGCTCATAGAGGACTAAATTGAAAAACGATTGAGTTTAATGGCAACCCAGAAATGACATTTTCAGAAAACAGATCTTGTAGTGCTATTGTGATATCTCTTCTTAGAGAAAATGCTTATTTGATAAAAATAACAGTCATATTATATCCTTCAGTTTTGGTTTGGCATTTGAGCTGGTTACAGTAGGACATTTTAATTGACAAAAATCCCACAAAGATTAAAAGAAAAAATGAGAATGTCGCACAGTAAGTGCACTGTGAATAACCAGCAGGCTTCAAAAACCAGAAGAGGAACAATCAGCAAACACTTGTGTGAGCAATCCAGATACTCTGGGGATCAGGCTTGTCCATCTGCTATTCTTTCTTATGCTGCACGAAATTGTCACCAAGTCCCAATAGCAGAGGTTGCAAGGACTGGGGGTGTGAAAAACAATGAAAGCTAAAGTCACTTCCAGAATGACTCAGAGCTCTTGGTAAACAGGGTCCAGTTAAAAAAAACCAAATAAAAACCCCAAACAAACAACTCACTAAAAACAACCCTCTATTTATTCACATATTTCATTTATATATAAAATACCTATTTTACATATGTTAGTATTCATGTATCTCAATATGGTTAAATGCAATATTCTAACTGTGAACTAAAAAGTGTAGGCAATCCTTGTACCACAAACACCTTTATTCTGCAATAAATTACACTGCCCAGAAACTTACACGGGATTTAGCCTTGATAAGAATTTTTTTGAGTTTTTGGTGTGCCACATACAAAAGGGCTCAAGGTCTGAAAAGGTGCTCATCAACAGCAGAGCCGAGGGACTCCATCTCCAGAATCGGAAGTAAGAAGTGTTGAGAGCTCACCTGAGTTCACCTGGCCGGTACATATATATGTATACATAGAATCATGGAATCACAGAATTTGGGTTGGAAGAGACCTTAAAGATCATCTCGTTCCAACCCTCTGCCATGGACACAGAATCGCAGAATAAATCAGATTGGAAAAGACCTCTGAGATCTTTGAGTCCAACCTATGATAGAACACTATTGTGTCAACCAGACGATGGCACTGAGTGCTACATCCAGTCTTTCCTTAAACACCTCCAGCGATGGTGACTCCACCACCTCCCTGGGCAGTCCAGTCCTATGTTGAATCACCTTTTCTGTGAAGAAATGCTTCCTAGTGTCCAACCTGAACCTTCTCTGGCACAGCTCGAGGCTGTGTCCTCTTGTCCTGTCCTTTGTTCCCTGGGAGAAGAGGCCGACCTGCACCTGGCTACACTCTCCTGTCAGGGAGTAGCAGAGAATGACAAGGCCCCCCCTTGAGCCTCCTTTCTCCAGGATAAACACCCCCAGCTCCCTCAGCTGCTCCTCATAGGACTGGTGCTCCACACCCTTCCCCAGCTCCCTTGCCTTCTCTAGACACGCTCCTCAGCGTCTTGTGAGGGGCCTAGGACTGGGCACGGAACACTCGAGGTGTGGCCTGACCAGTGCCGAACCCAAGGGTATGGTCACTGCCCTGGTCCTGGGGCCACACACCTTCCACCAGCCCAGGCTGCTCATCGCCACATCCACCCGGCCTCGAACGCTTTCCATGTGGACGCAAAGGGGCTGAGGGGCGGCGCTAGCAATCGGACGCGATTTTGTGGCTAAATGGTCAGTCACTGGAACAGGCTGTCCAGGGACATGCTGGAGTCACTAACCCTGGAGGTCAAGAGGCGTCTGGATCCGGCGCTGGGTGATGTGGTTTGGGGGTTACAGGGGCAGTTCTGGGCTGACGGTTGTACTGGATCGTCTTGAAGGTCTCTTCCAACTTTCACGAGCGTATGAAACCAAGCGGACTTGCGGCTGTGTAAACGAGGCACTTGTGGAAGCACACCCCGATGCCCGAAGGCAGCGCAATGCCCGCCCCGGGTCACGGCCGGGCTCCCTCAGTCGCGGGTCCCTTTCCGGCGCCGCCCCGCCCGGCGCTGCCACATCCTCCGCTGACATCAGCCCGCGCCGCCATATTGAGTCGCCGCCGCCGCCAGCGCGGCCGCCCCGGGACCGGCCCGCTCCCTATGACTGCCCCCGGCCGGGGCGCGTAGGGCGGAGCGGCTCCCAGCCCGGCCCGTCCCCTCCCAAGCCGCCGCCGAGCCCCACACTCTCCCCGCAGCCATGACTTCCCTGACCCAGCGCAGCTCCGGGCTGGTGCAGCGCCGGACCGAGGCCTCCCGCAGCGCCGCCGCCGCCGATAAGGAGCGGGCCGCCGGCGGCGGCCCCGAGGATGAAGGGCGCCGGGACGAGTCTGGCGACGACGAGAAGGGCGATTCTAAGGAAACGCGGCTCACCCTCATGGAGGAGGTGCTGCTGCTGGGCCTCAAGGACCGTGAGGTGCGGCCGGGGGCGCTGGGCAGGGGGTGCCCGAGGAGACACCGGTTTTTGGGGGGGTGCTTGGGGGAAGAGGAACCTGATGGTGGGACGGGGTCAAGGGCGCTGCAGGGTGAGTGTGGCTGCGGGCTTGGGGGCAGAGGGGACGGGGGACGTGATGTGGCTGTAACAAGCTTGGTGTTTTGGAGGAGGTGGGGAGAAGGTGCACGGATTTTGGGGAGGGGGAAACCGGCAGAGTTTGTAGCGCTGCCCTTCGGTTGCGGGGTTCGCAGAGGAGCTGTCATATAAATATATATGAGAGGGAATATAGAGGGCCTGGGGCAAGATAGAGACCTGGATGTGGGAGCCAGGGCTTCAGGCCGGCGTTGGACATGAAGGCCTGGGTGAACCTGGCACATTTATCCTTATTCAGCTTACCCATAGCTCTAGTGTGGGAGATACCTCTACTCCTATGGGTTTTTCTCAGACAGAACTCTGGTACTTACGACGTCCTCGGGTGCGCTCGGATGCTGAGCAGCCCTTTTCTACTAAGACTTTGCAGAGTAATGTATGCGAAAAATACCTTAAAGTTGGGGGGAGGGTTATATGACAAAAATGGGCCGTGAGTAATGAGAAGTGTGTCAAAATGAAGAAATGGCATTATTAAATAATTCTGTGTTTTATTGGTTTCATAGCTTAAGAGTTTGCCATGATACTTTGAATAAGTCATTGAGGAAAGTGTACTTCACCAGTGTGTTGGATTTTTTTTTTTGTTTGAAAGAGGCAGTCAATAGAGAAAGCACACACACTGCAGAATGTCAGTTCTGTCAGGGAAGCAGTTTAATTTGATGTGGTGTATGATGAAGCGTAATACACCTTTATTTTAGATATGAGATATAGTATGGATTTGATTAAGCAATATGCTTTTCTTTTCTTGTGGAGTAAACCTGCTTTTCTTTTTTAATTTGTGTAAATGAATCCAGTTCATTGATTTGAATGGAAGTCTCTTGACAAGAAATTCCGTGTTCAGGAGGACAAAATAATGGGAGAGGGAAGCCGATAAGTTATATGTTCTTTGATAGGGCATTGCATCTAAAATTTATCGGTTGATAGTGAATAAAGAGTGGTTTTCTTGATTAAAATTTGCTCTTTTAACACATGTCACAGCACGAAGCCTGAGTGAGTTCAAGCAGCGTTTGGGCAGTGGTCTTGGGCACACGGTGTGACTCTTGGGGATGGTGCTGTGCAGGGCCAGGAGTTGGACTCAGTGATCCTTGTGGGTCCCTTCCAATCCAGCTCATTCTGTGACCTGTGTATATACCTGCTACAGTAGCATTTTATTTCTCTCTCAGACTGCGTGTTTCAAGGCATATTCTTGTAGTCCCATTTTTTCAGGTGGACCTTGCCATGGCATCCTGATAACCTCACTAGATAGTGATCTCTGCTTCTACTTGCGAAATTGAAGGCTTGCGCATATATGAGCATTTCTCTTTCTACGTGCCTGAATAGTTGGGAGAAAGTAAGTTAGGAGTAGCAAGAGCGATTGCTGGCAGGATTGCCTTAGGATGCCTTACCTTGAGGAAGGTGGTATAAACTGGGTGATCTTACAGCTCTTTGTTTTTTAACTAGGATTGTGTGTTAAATCTGCTGAATCTGTGGGCATTATGCTGTAAAGATTCCAAGGTAGGGAGCACTCTGTCTGCCTAGGAGGAGTATGTGGCACAAGTCTTCGTGGTGTATCAGAAGGCAATAGTTTACATTGGGTCTAAAAGTCTAGCTTTGCAATGGTGGGCATCAAAGTTATAAATTATATGACTTTGCTGAGTGCAGCTGTGACATACATTGCAGCTGGTCCTTTGTATAGAAAAAGGAACTAAATGGTTACAGTGGCATGGATATCTGTAACTCCCTTGGGATTTTGCAGTGGAGACATCAGACAAAAAGAATGAAAATGTCATCTCTAGGGCAGGGGGCTTAAATGCAGGAACTGTAGCATACCCTGTTTGTGAGCTTTGTTAGACAGGGAAGCATTGGGATTTGGACTTTGGTTTTGGGTCTGCTTGTGCCCCTGTGTACAGGCTGCACTATTTAAACCACTTGTCCTGCGTTTTCCTTCCAAAACTGGAAATAAAACTATAGGTTTGTTTTCCAAGATGAATATTTTTTGTTCTCTGTTGTTCTAATGTAAGTAAGCAGAACTAACTTACTTTACACATCTGGAAATGTTTTTTACAAAGTATTTACTTCTAGTAGAACTGATTTACCGTAACATTTGAGTGAGACTCTCAAGAGAGCAAGCAGAAGAGAGCAACATAGGGTCTGTAAAGTGTAATTGTGAAACTATATGAAGTCTAAGGGACAGGCGGAGGCAGGTTTTTGAGATACAAGCTCAATTGAAAGCCTGTAAATTCAAAGCTGAGAACATCCTTCCTGTTTATTCCAACAGGATAAAGCAGTTTAATGTTTACTTTTAAATAAGAAAAAAAATACAAAAAGTAGACTGGATTGGCCACAGAACATACTAAAAAAATATAAAAACAAGGACTCTGTTTTGGCGGAAGAACATGTTTCCCTAAAAATAGCTGCTTTCTCAGAAAAGTCACGGATACATGCATTGATAACATAGCTTTCAGATTTTCAGGTAATCTTTTAAATGATGTTAAACACTAGTGAATATGGCTTAGCTTCATGTAAATCATATACAAAATACCTCACATGTATGAAGCAACCTTTATAATTTCAAATTGTACATGGAAGAGTCTTTGCTATTAGGAAACAGTTTTTCAGGAAGATCCATTTAGTGATGCACCGATGAGTTCGGTGTTTCCAGGAGATTGTTAGATATTCCTGTGAATCTTGTTTTCAGGGTGGTGCGATGGTCATAAACAACCACAGCAAGACTCTCTGAGTTGTTGTCTGGTTGCTGCTGCAGTATGGATTCAGTGATGGGAATTTCTGGCAGCTGTAAACCTAGCACACCACCCTCAATCCGATTCCTGATGTGTGAACACAATTAACTGCATTTGAACATGCTTCTTGGATGTGGCCTTTTGTTAATGTTGTGTTGCCCACCAGGTTGGCTTAATTCAGTTGTACATAACATATGTGTTCTGGTTGCTCTTTTCCACCAACAGTTCTTCTTCCATCTGTATCTTCTCTGTACATGTAACTATTTCTGTATTCCAGAGTCAAGATAGGTTATAAGGGATATGTGCTGAAATATGTGCATGCTTTATGTGGTGATATGACATGACAGATGCGATGTCCTTGGAGGAGCAGGTAATAAACTGGAAGAAAATATATTACTAAAGTTTTTCAGGGAACCGTCACAATACCTGCATGTATTTGGAAACCCTTCAGAAAGATGACTGGAAAAGAGAGTCAGGTTCATCCATTTAAAGCAGAGCAGTAGCCAGTTGCTATAGGAATAAAAAGCATGCACTGAAGTAAACCAGTGCTGTATTAGGTAAAAAAATAGTATTTGTGATAGGGTAGGTCAAAGCCACAGCAAAAGGGAGTTACGGTGTAGAACTACTGAAGCAAAAGAAGGGAGTGATGAATATTAGAAGTTATATTCTAGCTTATTTAAAAATGATAGCTAAGAGATGAGTACAGGGTAGCTGTTTCATTACAGGTCCTCCAGACATATTATAATTCAGCCCCATAAAAATTGAGAGGTTGTGAGGTGGCCCTGCTATGTAACTGTTGATCTGCTGAATTTCATCCTTGTAGGATTTCTTTTGGCTGTGGGGTTTTTTTCCCACCTTTTTGAAATTTTCTCTTGGTATTTGTTGGGAATCTGTTCAAATATAGCAATGCACTCAGCTGCTTTTATCCTCTATACGAATGCCACAACTAAACAAACTGAAGCAGCTAGAGAGACCTGGCACCTACTAAGATAAAATATTTATTTGATCTGTAACTAATTCCTTACTTGCTGAAAGAATGCTCATGTAAAGTATGCTGAAAAATATCTGGATACTGCAGTCTACTGCAGCGTTAAGTATTTCTTGGATTTTTTTAACCTTTCTTAGCTGAAGACTAAAATGTCATTTGTGGAAGTGAAGTAATGTTAAATTACTTTATTAGGTACAGAAATTATCTTGGATCTTTGTTGCTCATATTTGGCCTTCAAAAATTTCATTTGTTACTGAAGATTTGGTTTTGCAGCATAGCTTTGTGTCCAGATAGGTCACATGAAGGTCTCCAGCTTATATTTTTCACTGTATTGAAATAAGCTGTTAGGGAATTAGTGGGCCTGCTTCAGATGGGCTATTTTGTATTTGATCAGATTAGTACTAAAATGTAGTTTCTTTATTATTCTTACAAGCATGAGTGTCTCAATTGGTTTCTGAATTTTATATTTTAATCCTAAAGATACTTGCCTGAAAGGTGACATGGGAATTTTGAAAACATTCAAAATGTGGGTGATGTTTTTCCTGCTCTTAAGATTTGACTTAGTGAAACTGATACTATGATGTAGAAGTCTGAGGGGATTTGCGTTTGTAAGAAATCAACAGGTTTTGAAAAGTCTTCTTTGTATCCTTTTAGTATTTTTTTCCTCTCATTAAAGAAAGTTTCAGCAAGAAGCTGAATGTCAACTTAGAAGCGCCCAAGTTTTGCTGGAAAATGTCTGAGACAAACAAGTGTAAGTTGAAGAGGGGTCTGCTGGGAATTCATTCGCATTGCAGTTGAAGAGTGATGTATGAATGTGTTGAAACCTGGACAAAGACATGCTTTTTCTCAAATGTTCAGGGCCTAATAACAACAAAGTGTGCAATGTCTGTGGTGAAAAATTCTTTCTCGTAGTTGCCTACCTTTTTGGTCTTTTTTATTTTTTTATTTCATGTCCATAGATAAATTACTAGGAGAAGATAGGAGGTGTGGGAGGAGGAGTACCCCAGTTCTCTTTGCTACGAGTAAAGTGCCTCTTTACCGTGCTGCTGAATAAATCCTGCTTTTGGGCTCTTTGGAGGATATTCTGATTTTGAATCATTTGCATGCAGTTGGTGTGGTTATCCTTGCTCTCGTAGCATGGTTAATGTGTAATCTGTATTATTTTTCTATGGATAGCTTTGAGTGTGGCAAAGTCCCTTTTTTATGGCAGGCTGTCTAGTGTAGGGCAAGGACAAAAACGGTGTCAGAGCCTTTTTAGTATTGCTTTCCAGTTTTTTAAGTGCTCTTAAACAAAACTTTAACTTGAGTGCTCGTAAAAGCACGCCATAACTCTTCTTCCTCTCCCTGTAGAAAGCTACTTTTGTTAAAAATTTTGCATGAAATATATATAAGAAAGTTTTGCTCTTTACTGCTAGAAGGGAAATAATCATGAAACTGAAAATAATATTTTGTATTAAAGAAGTAGTGGTATTTTTTTGAAGTGTTCTTTGATCCTGATGTGGATAAAGTATTACAGCACTTATTTCAGTTAGTCAAGATACGTGTAATGAGACTTCTTTGCAAGGGTGAATTGACCAGACTAAGTATTGCAGACAATATTTAAGAATTACTTTCTTACAGATCGGATAATTACTACAGCACATACTCATCTCTATGTTGCATTGCTGGGAGGAGGGGAAGATAGTCTGGAGTAAAGTGTGGCTTGGGTTCCTCTGCACAGACAACATTCTCAGGCCATTTTTTCATAACTTTTAGTAAAAGAAGAAAATAATTAGTTAACTAATTATTACATGTGCGACTTTTAACTTTTTTTTTTTTCTGGCTTGCAAAGGGGTCTTAGATAAGTTTCAGTAACTTGCTTTCTCTCAGAAATATTGATAAAATGTTACTGCAGAAGGATTTTACATGTGCTTTTCAGGCATAAAAATTATGAGATTGCACAGTTCTCAACTGCTGCTTCCTCCAAGTGCACTGTATGTAAGCCTGGATGAGTAGGAGCACAAAGGTGTGTGGTACTATCACTAAGCTGTTAGTCTGAATGTAAACTAGCATTGTGTATGCCAAGTCTTTCCCACCTCCCCCATTAAAACCTATATTAAACTACTGCATTTCAACCTCTTTTTTTCTCCCTTTTTCCTCCCCTGTTTGTGATGAACCATTGAGCTAATACACCCTATAAGCTAGTAGATCTTTATAATGGGAGAGGTGTTATATTCAAAGCTGGTTTTTTATTTGTGGATGTTACAGGATTTATTTGTCACACTGGGAAATTAGTTGTCAGGCTTTTTGCGTATCTTTCTGTTGCTGATACTCTTCTAAGTACTTGTGAGCTGCTTTTTGCTATATACTTTCTAGTCATATGTCTTAATGGTCTTAGTAGATAGAGTCATGTAGTTGTGTTATTTAGAGTCCTTAGCTGCCAGGCTGTCTTTTGTACGTGGTTTTAGCAGAAGGTTTGTGTTCAGCTTGTCATTCTCGTATAGCACAGCACATTGCACTTTCATTTTTTTTTATTTCAATAAACACTTGGTTTTCCCATGGCACTTCCACACTGGGCAGTCTGTACCACGAGAGAAGCATTCCGTACGTATTGTGTTGGGATTTCAGTATTCTGTTTTCTGCAGTGTGCAGTCACCAAGGAGGGTATATGACACTCATTGTGTAGCGTGAGGTAAATGTCAGGGGGATGTTCTGTCTGTACGGATCACTCAGGAAGGGCTAACTGCAGCTACTTTGCCTGAGCTGGATATTTAAATGGAACTCCTGCTTTTTTTTTTAGCAGCTTCTGCAGACTATGGCCGAGACTTTCCGTTTACAGTTAGTATATGTTGAATACTAAATGGAGGAACTTGTTCCTTTTAATGTGAGAACAATGCAGTGGGTGGACTTTTATTTAATCTCACAACAAAGATGTCGACATGGCATTATTATGAGATACTCTTTCTTGAAAATTATTTGCACCTGGACAAGTGAAACAAGTGAGAAACTAGAAGCTTGTTCTGAAAAGATCTGAAAGGAGGATGGGTGAGATTTAGACAAAGAGAGGAATCTCTGTCCCTTATGTACACTGTTTTTTAAAGACCCAAAGCATGACTCTAGAGTTCCATCCACATTAATGTCCAGATGCAGATTACTCAAAATTAAGCATTGTGCAGCTCCCGAGATTGAAATAATACAGTGTTTTACACAGTTTTTTTAATTGTGACTGCTGTGAAAGAAAAGGTAGAAGAGAGGGGATGGGAAGATGTTTTATTTGGGGGCAGATAGACTGTATTTATAAGACTGGAGGAGGGAATTATAATTTTAATCAGTGTGGCCTAGTTAGTCAAAGCTAGTGAAACCTTCATCTCTTTTTTAGCCAATAAGGGACCTGCTTTGTCTGTATTAGAAAGACATACCAGATTCAGGTTTTTCATACTGTTTTTAAGAGAAGTGTACTGGACCTGTCTGGGGTAGAGTTAATTTTTGTCATAGCAGCCAGCATGGTGCCACGTTTTTTAGTTTTGGCCAAAACAATGTTGATAACACAACACAGTGGTGATAACACGCACCCTGTGTTTTCTGTTGCTGAGCAGTGTTTGCACAGCATCAAGACCACTTCTGTTTGTCACTCTGCCAGTCCCCTCAGTGGGGTGTGCAAGAGGCTGGGAGGGGGGACAGCCAGGACAGCAGACCCCAATTGACCAGAGGGATGCCCCAAGCTGTGCAATAAAAAGAGTGGACAGAGCAGCGTAGATGGTCATAGCTTGGGGACCGCCTGGGCATCAGGCTGCTTGTGGGAGGTACTAAGCAAGTGTTTGGCATCACTTACTTTTGTTTTTTCGCTTATGGTCTTCCCATTCTTTCCCCCCATGCCAGAGTGCCTGAGGGAACAGTTGTGTAGGACTTAAGTGCCACCCAGGCTCAGCCCAGCACTAGGAGACGCTAAATTCTAATTAAATATTTCTTTCATAGAAGTGTCATATTTTACGTTCAGTGACAATAGGAGGTAGAGTAGAAATCAGTTTGTTGAAATCAAAAGTTATTGAACAAACTAATTACGTCTTAATTTTGCACCAATATGGAGAATAGAGATTAGACCCTGATGCAAGGTAGCTGTGCAAGAGTCATGCAGATATTTGAAGTCATTGTCTGCTTGTGTATACACTTAATCATGAAGAAAGTTGGGCTTCTAAGTTTGTCTTTTCATTTCTAAATGAGCAGTCAGACTCTTGAATGTTGATTTAATTGGAGGTCTCATAAGGGTTCAGCATTGTGTGTGTGCTAGTTACCTCCTCTTCAACAAATTCAGGGTTTTTTATTATCTTCATTTTAATGAGAGATGTGCCTGTGTACGTGCTTGAAAACGTGGGCAATAACATTTGGCTTTAGTGCTTTCAGTGCCTGACATCAGTTGCTATGTGTTACTTATTCCTACATGCAGTGGCAGGTTAATCAAATACCTGACAAGTTGCTTGTCAAGAATACTGTCCTTTGTAGAATATGTATGCATGCTTTCCTAAAGTATTTCTATGTTTGACTGTCAGAACATTTCAGAGATTTCCCCCACTAACTTATCTTCCATTTATAACTAGAGTACAATTTATGTTCCAGTAAAATGGCTAATGATTTCATTTGCATGAAAACAGGAAATCAGGAGGGACTGGAGTCAAACATCAAAGTCCTTGCCTTGTAGTATTCCGATAATAAACACTCCTGCACTCTGACTTGCCTTTTTCTTCTTAATTTTCAAAAGTTTTGTAGGTTAGGATATATCATTAGATGTTCCTGCAAGATTCTAGGTTGAGAAGGTGGTGGGTTACTTGAAAGGTCAAATTTGCAGGAAAGAGCTAGCTAAGTGTAGGTTGAAAAAGACCTAATCTAATGTGGAGAGGAATCCAGTTTATTTGAATTGCACATGACTTGAAGTTTGAATATTTTTCCTTTGACACATGAGGAAATCCATAGTATTCCTATAGCAGTGTTTTACTTGAGTGTTTTTTAGCATTTACAAGTTTTGGGCATCTTGTTTTTATCTTTTTAGTTAAGTTTCGTGATGACACCAACGTGAGAGGAGCTGTTGACTCCTTGGAAGTCATAGAGGCCCAGCAGAGAGACCTTGACGAATCAGAGGGTTGGGTATCACCAACTGCATGAAGTTTAATGAGGGCAAATGCCAGATTCTGCAGTTGGGATGGAGCAACCCTGGATATGGGGGGGGAATGAGATTCTGGAGATGCCTCGGGCACATGGTGAGATTGTTGGGGTTGTCCTGTGCAAGGCCAGGAGTTGGGCTTGATGATCCTTGTGATTCCCTTCCACCTGCGGTTATGGATACAGGATATCATGGGATATGATTCTGTGATTTTTGAGGGATGACTGGTAAAAGGGATGAATGTCTCCTAAAATTATTTTGTCTTCAGAATGTCTTCAAAATGTTTTTTCCAGCTATTTCTTTTACTGGATCTGAAATTCCTTTGTTACCTATTTTAGAGATATCTGAAAAATGAAACTCTCACTTTTGGTTATTAAATATATTGTTTGTCTATATGATACATAGCAAATAGCCTTATCTGAATGCATTCATGTCAAATGAAGCTGGGTCATGTCTTCAACCTAATGTTTTAAAACAAGTTGGTCTGTAGAAGCAGTGACAATCAATATATGACAGACAGTAGATGTGAAAACCATTTAGTAAGGAAAATAGAGGATTTGTCTTTTAGTAATTGCTAATAATTATGAATTTTATTGCTCATGTTGCTGTCTGAACCAAAATTCAATTTTGTGTTTCAGGATTTCTTGTTGTTGTGGAATCTAAGCATGAGGAAAAGAAATTGGATGTGGTGTCAGCTTAACCATCATTCGTGTATTC
This sequence comes from Falcunculus frontatus, assembly GCA_013398115.1. Lineage (NCBI taxonomy): Eukaryota > Metazoa > Chordata > Aves > Passeriformes > Falcunculus > Falcunculus frontatus. The sequence continues at coordinate 365,501 of VZRV01008977.1, forward strand.
CAGAATTGTGGACGTTTTGTCTCTTTTGTCTGATAAGTCCATTGAGGGGAGTGAAAGATTAAAACTATTATTGAAGAGTTATTCAAGCAAGACACCTTAACCCAGAAAATTTTATTTTCAGTTTGGGCTAAGACCACACAGTTCCTTGCCAAAAGAAATTGATTTGGGACTTGCCAAAGAATGCTGCCGGAGAAGCTGAACTTGGTTTTATGTTTAAATCTGTCTGGCATTGAGCAGTACTGTAGTGTCACGGAGTATGAGATTTTCTTAGAGCTAATAAGTTGCTAGCTATTAGAGTTAATAAACTGAAATATGTGTATTGAATGTATATTAGAAAGTAAGAATCTTGGGGTCATTGAAGCACATGCATAATTTGACTATGTCACCTTGTCTTGTTTGAGACTTACTGTCAGCTGCAGCTTCTGTGCTTTGATTGCACTTACATTCAGGTTGATATAAATTACAGTAATCCACATTGGGAAGAAAAGAATAGATCTTTTTCGTTCCCTGAAGATGAAAACCGATCAGTTCGTATAAGATGCCTATGGTGAGAGCAGTCTACTTTTACTGTGAGAATTCAAGTAATTTTGGGCAATACAGTCTGTCTTTGATGAACAGTGCAATACTTTTCCCTTTTTCTCATCTTCTGTAACCGTTTTCTGTTGTTTGCATTTTCCCCACATTCTTATAAATACGTTGAGTTAGGCCGGCAGAAAGACTTTTAATTGATTCTCACTGGACTTCAAGGTGCTTTATATGTTTAGTCTGTCTAAGACTACTGAACCTGAATCAGAGATTTACAGAAGTCTGTATAAGGACCTAGCTGAGGTGGAAAAAATGCTGGCTGGCTGCAGAAGAGGAGTTCTAGTATTGACCAGCATTTCTGTTTGTCACTGAGAACTTGGAAAAGTTTGTGGACTTTCTTAAATTTTGTGTTCGTTCTTACAAGACTGGTCTGCCTGCTGTTATGTTGTGAAGCTTCTTTTAACAGTATGCTAGAAGAAAATACTTCCTCTTTTTTTTAGGTGCTCATTATTTCTAAGGGATAATGTAAAAATTATGTACTTGAAATTTTTGACTGAAAAAGTCAGATGTCAGATTGGTTGGACAAATACTTTATAAAATGAACTCAGTATTAAATTCAAGCATCTGTAGCATCAGTCTTGCTGACTCCTACCCCATTCAAGAGATGCAAAAGTGTATTAGTTGTTCCTTATAGAATGATGATGTTCCTAAATAAATCACTAACTTTTGAGAGCTTTTCGTATCTAAAGAATCCATGAACTTATTGCTCAGTTTTATTGCCCAGTAACTCAGTTACTGACTTTGATTTGCCTGAGATTTCTGCTTGTAGTTGTGTTATCACGAAGAAGAGGTTTACTTTCCTGCAACAATATCAGACAGTTTATCTTTCTGCAATCAGCGGTTCCAGTCAGCAGTTTCACCTTCAGCTAGGAAGGCTAGGAACAACAGAATCATGTACAGGTGTTAGAAGACAATGCTCTGTACTGTTCTTTGTCCTCTCCTAGTACTGTCAGCTGGTGTCTTCATTTAATCCAAGAGGACGTAGTGTTTCTGTTACAGAAGAATCCGGGTGATAGCTGCATTTAGAATTGCTAAAATTAGGCTTTTGTGTCAATGGAATGAATTGAAATTCTGCACTAAAACATTGTTTATAATAAACCAAGAACTTTTGTTATCCTTTCTTTATATGTTCTGCTTATGTTTTGCCTATTTGGAATTGGGAGCAGCTTTAAGGAGATATGTTGTAGAAGTTGTTCAGGTGATGTAAGTGCTTTCAAAAATTCAAAGTAATATTGGTAGTTGTAGAGAAACTACATAAAGGAAACAGTGTATTAAGATGGTTGTTGTCTTTTTTGGGAATATGATAGCCTCACGCTTTTCACTCCACTAGTACTCTTCATTAAAATCAAAATACTTTTAGGCAGTATTTGTTTCATGAGCAATCATATCTGTGAAGCAGATTAAAGTTGTAAAGTTTCTTGTGACCGATTCTTACATTGGAGATAGGGTGCAGGGGGAAGGAAGCAGTCATCTCTGACATGCAAACTATGGCAGACCAAAGTTCCTAATAACTTTTTACCTGCTTTGGAGCACCTGGACAGTGTATGCTGTTAATCCTTTCCCTTCTGTTCTCCCCAGCTGTCTTTATGTGATCACAAAACTACTACTTCAGGGAGACACTCCTTGACTGAAAAAGTGATAGTTCTGTCACAATTGTGATTAAGTCCATTATGAAATACAACTTTCCAAAGCCTCTATTTCAAGATAAATTGTCTCTGCTTGTCTTTTGCAGTAGGTTTCAAATGGGTGACAGATGATGATTTTATATTATTATGTTCTCTCTGTGCTTTGTGTTGGCTAATAATAGGCTGGTAGGCACCTCTGAAAGAACTTGCTGTTGCTTCAGAGAATCCGAAAGAGATGCTACTGCTGTCTTGTCAGATTTAAATAATATAACTTCCAGTTTATGATCATCAGGGTAGTCATTGCTGAAAACGGGGAGCTGAAGGTAATGATGAATAGTGCATGATACCTTAAGCTTTATGCTTTTTGAATTTTCTGAGGAGATTTTGGTCATGAATGGCTTCAGCACAGGTACCCCAATAATATGCAATTTTTTTTCTCCCTGTTCTTTGTCCCAAAGACTAAGTTCTATCTGAAACTATTCAGGTTATAAAAGCTATTCAGGATTTGGTTGTAGTTTATCTGTTGACGTGTGGGTTGTCACTGAATGGAATGCTCTTACATTTTGCTGTCTGTCCCAACCACATTCCTCCACTTTCCCATGCTGTCTCTGAAATTTGTTCACCTGCATGGTGAATCAGGTGAGGAAACTGGCCATTAGCTCTCAGAAAGACCACTTTGTCATCTGGCTGACTACACAAATGCTGCTGTGGGCTCAGGAGAGAGAGCAGCAATGTACTTTGTCTTCAGCAGCAGCAGTTCAGGCTTTGGACTGCTTCCTCGAGTTTAGTCCTCAAATGGCTAAACATGGAGATATGGTGGAGGACGAACTTTCTCCAATTACGTGCAAGGTTTTGTGCAAAGTTAAAATGAGATGTGGTGACACTGACATTGATTCAAGAGGTCAGTAAAACTGAAATTAATCTCTCCAAGGTGAAAAGTAGTGATTCAAAAGAGTTCCTTGTGCTGGGAAAGTAATTGAACACTGGGGTATAATTTTGTCCTGTTTCTTTTCCTGCTGTTTTCCCCCTGGTGTTTCTCTCTGCCACTTTTAGTACCTCTAAGAAAATAAATCTGAATTTAGGTATATATAGAACATGAGTCTTTCTCAGGATTAACTATGCACAGTGAGCATGCAGGTACATTTTCCCTCCATGACACTGCTGTGTAAATGCTAGATGTAAGTAGACTCTTCGCTAATTGTGCTATTCAACATGAAAAGCAGCTCATATAAAATTTATAACAGCAGATGACTCATTTTACCTTGTCCAGTCCTCCAGATGACCTGAACTGACTTAGAAAAGTTTTTTTTTTCCAAATTCCACATCCACTTTAGTTAGTCCATCTCAGACTTACATCTCTTGACAACTGTTTCCTCTTATTCTCATCTGAACAGTAGAACTGAATGTTGTGTGTTTTAAGTGTCTCCAAACTGTATATTTATTATTCTGGCATATGTATGACAGGGTTTGGCAAGGGTCCCTAACTGGACCTGGAGATAATTGTCCTTGGTAACTTCCCCTGATCTCAGCAAGCATGGAATATTTTCCATTATGTTTGTCATCTGTGATTTCGGAGAACATACCGTGAAAACAGTCTGCCATATATTGAAAAGAATAGATAGCAAGGAAGAAACCCCTGTTTGGGAAAGCTCAACTTCGTATATAAACAAACCAATGGTCTTGTGTCTCAGAGCTTTTACATTGCTCAGCAGAGTGTTTGAGGGCCATCTATGCAGAAGTAATAAAAGTAACAGCAAACTCTGGTGAGTCTGGGAAGTCTAATTTTTCTTATCTTTCATCATCCAGGTAGAACTTGTTGCAGTTTTTTTTCCTGAAGTACTATTCTAGTAATATTCTGTAAATTCTTAATTTCTAACTCTAAATTAATTAAATTAATTTCTAAATTCTTAATTCTGTAAGTTCAGAATTCACTGTTTGCTAGTGTGAAAGCTTTCTTTAACCTGAATTGTGCCTCCTAGCTGATAATGATGCCATGATGATTTTTTGCCTTTTCTTTTATATACCTTTTGTATACCCTTTTCTATAGCTCTTATGTATTCTCGGTGCTTCTAGCATGCATACTTTTAATTCCTTAAGTCATATAATTTAGTATAGGCTTTATATTCTGTTCAGCCAGGAGACCAAACATCCTGGAGGCCTCACCACTGGAGGCCAGAGAGCCCTACGCTGTCCTGAGAAACCAAGGTCTTCCCTAGAACGCATCCTGTAAAGTAAGACAGGCCCATCTAGGGGGAATTCCTTGGGATGGGGGGTTCATTCAAGTCCCTCATTGGGGAATCTTTGATAGATATTCTAATTTGCAAGGCCTGCAAATTGTATACGCGATCTATTGGGTGTGTGCATTTTGGCACATTCCACCCGGACAAAGTGTGCACCTTTAAGGATCCTTAAATAAATACCGAGGTAAAACCCCCTTTTCCCTTAGCTGTGTTTGGCTCTTAATTTTAAGACCAGGGAAAGGCAACAATAAACACTGAAACTAAGGATTTGATGTCTTCTGACTAGACTGTAAGGTGTAATACCTCGGAGCTGGGACTTCCCTACTCCTCAGGAGCTGTAGTCGTTCACTTCTGCTTTCTGTTAGTTGGCCATCTTCCCTTCTGATTGAGCTGCCATGGCTGGAAAGAGTTTAACCAACATTTTATTTGTTTTGTCTGTACATGAAGTTTCAGAAATTTACCAAATTTCAAAGTCCTTTTGTTTGTGTCTTTCATAAAAGAAAAATTTGGAATTTCCTGAGAACAGGAATTCACGGGTTTGGGTATCTGTAGTGATGTTTCTCCTTTAGAAGGTTCCCTTCAATTGTTTGGTTTATTTGTTTACCATGGATGCTTTAGTTTTATTTTTAAGTGGAGGGTGCTAGGTGAGGGTCTAAGGAGTACTGTTACTGTTAAGTTTGAATGTAAAATGAAAAGGCTTTTAGTAAGAGAAGCATAGACTGGGCAGTGTTATGTGCATTGTGCCAGAGAAACTTCTGTTGTGGTTCTTCATAAATGTAAATTGAGTCCGAGTCAGGGTTCAGACTTTGACCAAAACTTTGACCTAACACTGACCTGTGATAATGAATATGAGGCTGTGTGGATCTGAGGATGGGCCCGAGGGGCCTGTTGTGCGAAAATTAAAAAATACTTTGTTTTTTTGGTGAGTAGGCGGCCGTAACCCATGACTTATCTTCACAGACCATGACATGACTTTATGATGCTTTTTAAAAAGACACACAAAGTTGATTTCCATTTGCAATGGCTCTGTGGTCTGCAGAGTAATCTGCAATAGTTTAGCACTCTTTGGATTAGAATGCATTGGCAGCTACAGTCTGCGTTCTGTAGACGGGTGCCCTTAACCACGTGAATTTAAGACATCATATTTATTTATATTACCATATGTGTATTTTGAAGCCTCAGGGTTGTAACTCTGCAAGCATTTTCTTTCCTTTCTCTTGAATCTGAGGGATTTTCATGGATTTTTTACTCTGCCCTTCTTCTTTCTTGTCTGTGCCGGGTATAGTAGAACTGCTGTTCACCTATTCTGAGTTAACTGAAGAAGTGGAAAGAGAATGTATATTTCTGTAGTGGGAAGAGATTTTTAGCAACTCTGATGTATAAAAACAAAGTATTCTTGAGTATAAGATTACCCGGTCTTTTGTGAGTCTTTTGTTCTATATTTTATTTAGAAAAAAAATATTTTTTTCCCTTTTTTTTTGTTTAAACTTTGTAATCCATTAGGGATTACTTCTCTGTCTAGATAAACGTAAAATGACATCTACAACTTAATTGCATTTTTTGCACTGTTACTGCTGGGTAGCTTTAAATTGCACTTGAGAAACAGAAAATAGTGATGGTTGATCAGTGGGGTCTTTCAGTCTCTTTTTTAGCTGTTTGTTTCAAATAGAGCTGGAAGCTGAGTAGGAGCAATGTGAGAGGTAACGATGAGAGTCACTGCTCTGTGAAGGTTGGCTGTTTTGTGCTTAAGTGAAATGATTTTGAAGTTTTTTGCAAGTCTTAAAGCAGCCTTAATTGTATAGAGGTCACTAACATACTTGACACCAAATACCTTCAGGCACATCTGATCGTGTTAGTCTACATACTTGTGACGTTATAGTGGTCACGGCTGCAGTGCCCTATTGGATCAGAGATAAGGTGTTAGCCTTTTAAAGAAAAAAAAATTCACAAACAACCTTTTGAATTTTAAAATCTCTCAAGTAAATTCATGGATCTAAAGAGACTAAGTAGAAGCAGGAAGTGGAAAGTAAGGTAGTTTAGGTAATTGGCCGTTGTTATACAATGGACTATTTAATAGGTGGGAGTTTCAAGTGATTAATGAATAACTGAACAGGACTACATTTGTGAGCTGGAAGTCAGGCAAAAGGGAAGGGAAGGAAGAAATTGAATAAATCCTGTTGCTGGTGGGAAAGAAATGGCCTAATCAACATGGATTTTGCATAACTTATTCTTAAAGCGGAAAGAGAATCTTAGTCTTAGCTCTATGCTTTGCCATACCAGGGTGGAAAGTCTGAGCATTCAGAGTTAATATGGTAACAAGTTTTTGGTGTAAACTTTATTCTTATTTCCCTTTATGCTTGTCTAGCAAAACTAGTTTTTAGCTGAAAGTTTCTAGGTCATGTCTGATGAAAAATGCTTTTGTGCTGTGTTTGTGTAAATAAACATGACAGTTGTAAACAGTTTTTTGATCTTTGAGTCACTGTAGATTTAAAATTTTGTCTTGCAAGCTATTCATAGCTTAAAGTGCTATTCTAGTGTGATTGCTGTCAGATAAAAATAATCTCCTGCCTTGTAAGTATTCCCCCCTGCTGCTTAGCAACTTTAATGAAATAAGTATTTCTTTGAGTTAGAAAGTTTATAAAACTCTAAGACTTGCAGTAAGACAGGAAATGTAAAAATACTTGGTGTTGTATTTGTGAGAAAACTAGCACTGTTTAAAAGCATTAAATAGTGGAATGACTTGCATTTCTAAATAGTGGTGTTTGATCTAAAGTCGAGGGGTTTCAGACTGCTAGGAATTTGGAATAACTGAACAGTTTTTGAAACCACTTCCCAGTCTTGTTCCATGTGCTGTAATGAGCAGTGGCCGGGTCACATTCAGGGAGAGGGTTGACAATTCCCCCAGTGTATACTGACTTCATCCTGGTCCACATGTGGTTTACAGGTCCGTTGCTGTCTGTCAAACTTCGTTATTGATCTTGTTTTTTAAAGGATTTTTAAAAAACGTGTGCCTTCCTGTTAAAACAGCTTAATAGAAAAACAGAAAAGAAGTTGGCTACTGACTCCTAACCTGTGAGCTAGCTTTGTTTATCATCTTTTAGCCCTTGTTTCCTTTACAAATAGTGCATTATTCTATATTGCCATTCCACCTCTTCATATATTATTAATCTCCACCCCTTTGTTTCTCTTTTGTGAACCTTTTCTAGTTATGCTGTATGCCATTTAAAGTAGGTGTCAAGAGGGTGTTTGGAGTGTTGAAGATAAGTGTCTCCCACTCAGTTTTACTCTAGGAAGTTTGAGTTAATTTAAAGGATGATTTAGCTAGACTGTTGTGTGCTAAACTGATATTCTGTTAAGGTTCCTTTGATTGTCTGATATCTTTGCAGTAGGTGTCAAAATCAACCAGTTCATCTACCTGAACAGTCTGGAAAGAGCAGTTCAATGGCTTGAAAAGAATCTCTTTCCTAACTGTTAATAGCTGTGCAATTTCTGTGTATGGAAGTATAATGTTCCTTCTCTAGAGGATTGCCTGTGAACTCTGATCCTGTGGGGCAGAAGGAAAATAAGAAGATGGTGACTCAGTGTACATTCTTATGACTCCGGTGTCATCTAACCCACCAGAGGAAGCACCTCCATTTATGAAGGATATAATCTTTTTGAGCTGTCTTTCAGGATCACTTGGTTAAAAACTGTTGGGTGGGTGTGCAGTCTCCATTCATGGAGGTTTTTGAGACATGCTTGAATAGAATCCTGAGCAACTTGACCTGACTTCTTAACTGAACCTGCTTGCAGCAGGAGGTTGGACTAGAGACTCCTGTGGTCACTTTTGACCTGAATTATCTTACGAGCCCTTATTTCTCTGCAACCCTCAGCCTATGGCCATCCATGTTAACTACTGGAACAGAGGAGTTTACGTCTAGTAATTGGTGCTGGGAGTCGTGTAGTTAATGTCACTTCATTGAAAAATAGTAATTTAAAAAATAAATTCAGCTTTCATTACTAAAAAAGGGAAAAAGCATCAGCACTTTGTTTGCATAATAATATGAAATTTTCTGTGAATATAAAGAAGTGTAAATATATCATGCCTGTGAGTTTTTGCAGTAGATTTTTAGTTTGTGTATGTATTGTCTGACTTCAGAAACTATTATGTAGAGAGATGAATTGGAAATAGAATGTGGGAGTCATATCTCTTCCCGCTCAAGTAAATACTGCAGCTTATCGTGTCTTTTATTTGGCAAAGAAATGTCTGGTGCCAACCAAAATCTTAATTACAGAATGGCATCATAAGAGTAGCTGATACTTGCAACGTATCAACTCTAGAGTAGAAAGCTGATTAGATAACTTCTCAAATGCCTTTCCAAACTTATATTTATGGTGTTTTAAATAAATATATGGGACCTATTTCAGTAATTACCTTAGAGATTCAGGGCTTTTGTAGACTTTTCAGAAGTATTGGCCCTGTATATAATATAGCTCTTGAAAACAGCTAAGTGCAGAACTGAAGTAATAGTCTCACATTCCTGGAAATCTGTGCTTGATGGCATTAGTTAAGAGACTGGTTTGTAAATTTAGTGGACTTAGGATATGTGCATCTTGTATCTTTATATACTGGCAGCTTTTGTCTGCAAAAAGAATAAAATTGACTTGCTCTTGATTTAAGCTAGTCTTCGTTATTGGTTAAGACAAATTTATAAAAAGCAGAGCTCTGTTCCGCTCCTCCCCCCTGCCTTGTCTGGTGTACAGCACCTTTCTCTAAAGTGTCTCAAAGTCAGTATTTTCAGAAGTGCTTCACTCCAGGAATTTGGAAAGATCTTTATGAATCATATCAAACATTTCTGCGGACATTTCTCAAAAGACAGAACATTTCTCAATGGTTTTGCTTTGTCTTAGATACTCAAATATTTAAAAATATGCAAGAATGCTGTTGGCTACTCCATAGATAAAAGAGAATTCTTTTTGTAAGATTTTTTTTGGTCATAACTCTTGAACAATGGAGTGTAAAAGTCAAGATTTGTGTTTCTAGATACTGATGAGTAAATGTATTGGGTCAAGTGATATGTTCTGCCATTTAAGCAGACAGCTATCAATGCAGAACTAGAGATAAATCATGGTAGGTGTGGTGTGGTTTGTAAAATAAATGTGGTTTTCAGCTTTGCAGTTTGTATAAGAACTAGATGCTTCAAGCTGTAAAAATACATGTTTTCGAAGGATTTAAATGGCAAAATGGTAGCCATTGCAAATATTTATTTGAAAGCTTTTGTCTTTTAGTTTACAATGTTCAAGTCAAAAGAATCTGTTCTGTGTTTTGTGCCGATTGCCACATTTGTGTTTTCCATAGTTAACTTAATATCCATTTTCAGGTTATTATTGCTTTATCAGTGCCATGCTGTTTATGCATGTAAAATCCTGTTAATATTTCTCAGTCACTCATAAGGCCATGTGATGTCAGTAATGCCAAATGCTTGATGTCTTAAAAATGTTGTATGTTTATTTTGACTGTGTATAAAACTATGCTTTATACCTCACAGTTCTTGGTATTGCTGTCTTTCATTCTGTATCATTTTCCTGAGGATTCCCAGTTCTTCAAAAGGCAGAGACTGAGTGTCAAAACTAATGGAGGATGAGACTGTTTCTCTTTCATGTTTTCAGGGCAGGAGCGATAGTGACTAGTGATGCCACTTCAAAAGTATGAAAGCAGGAGAACTGCTTAGAGAACACAGCAAGACCTTTTTTCTGTTCGCATTCAGGTGGAGATGGAGATATCTTACTGTCTTCCATTCTTCACAGGGTTACACATCGTTCTGGAACGATTGCATCTCCTCAGGATTGCGTGGCTGTATGTTAATTGAATTGGCATTGCGGGGGCGTCTCCAGCTGGAGGCCTGTGGAATGAGGCGCAAAAGTCTGCTAACAAGAAAGGTAAGTGCAGGAAAATGATCACATTTACTTGTCATGCTCCACACAGTATAGGAGCTATAAATTACAACTGCTTCTAAGAAAAAGGATGGGTTTTTTTTTTCTTTACGTGATGATTCTGAGTAATGACCTAAAGTGGATGTGCAAAGTTAAAAAGTGTTTCAGTGGTGAGATGAAGTGCCTTGGAAGATCTCTGGTACTTGTTCTGTACCCACATTTGTTCTCTGGATGTTTTGCTGGTGCTGTTGGGAGCCTTGCACCAGCTGTTGGCAGTGGCTCTGGCCAGGGTGTGGTGGCAGCAGTTACTGCCAGTGTCACCAGCTGTAATCTGCCAAAGGAACTGGCTTTTGCAATGCCGGTGGGATGTGGGCTGAGGCTGAAAGGAATGGGTAACTGCCAGATGCCAGATGTGTCCTGCAAGCCACTAGTTTACTTCTGGTGTACACAGTGCTGCAGTTCGTGCTTGCAGTGCGTGGGGAGGAAACCGTCCTTGTATTTGGGGCCCCTGAGAACACAAAACTGTCTAGTTCAGGCCTGAGGCTGGTGAGTTCAATTGGTTGTGCTCTCTGCCCTTCAGGATGGCCACATTTCTAAGGTCCTTTATAGAATTAGGTTGAAGATTTGAGGCCTTTTTTACTTTTACCACGGAATTTTTCCTTTGTACAAAATACGCAAAGTCACGCTCTTGGAAGAATTTTTACTTCATCAGCATTAGAGGATACTTGTACAATAAGCTTATTGAAAACCTGGTCAAATGTTGTCTATCCACCACAAATAAATTCTCTTATGGCACATTTCCCTGTCAATGTTATCTTTTGCTAAATTTTAAGGAAAGCTTGTGAATTCCCCAACCTTCTTGCAGCTCCCTTCGCTTCAGAAAAATTGAACCTCTGTTCTGACAAACAGCCCCTACTTCTTTTAGCCTCATTTATGCATATTCAGCATTGATTAGTTCGCACATTTTTTTTTTTCCTCCAGAGCTTTTGGCTTCTTAGGCATTCAGTAATGTTCTTCTTAGGCATTCAGTCAGGAGTTATTTTCATTCTGTGAAAACCTTGTCAGCTCTATCTACTTGAAATATTAACTATGAGGTTGCTGGGTTTTTTAGGAAATTGGAAAAATAACCCATGTGTATATTCACTAAAGAATACAAGCAAAATTATTGGTCTGGGTTGTGTTTGGTTTTTCTTTGTTTGTGGTTGGGTGTTTTTTGTTAAATTTTATCATGTGGTTTTGGGATTGGATAGATGTGTTTGTTTAAGGTGATCTAGAAGCTATGCAGTTTAGAGGTTTTCTTTTTCTGCTGTTGTAAGGCATTTGAGATACTTTTCTGTTTTCAGGCAGGAGGGTTCTATAAAATAGGCATTCGTTTAAAATTTAAATGAAGGTTGTTTTCTGCTTAAGTACTTTCCTGCAGATAAAATCCCTAACTACACCACCTCCATCAATTTAGAAATTCTTGTGAATGACTTGTGTTATGGCACCTTATTTGAAGTTTTCCATTAACACTAAATTTCAGTCTTGGTCCTGAGTTGGCCAGCTTTAAGTGTCTCTACTCTGTCAAGTGTCCTCCTTGTCCTGCTTCTGCAGGCGTTGCTCCCCGTGCCCTTAGCTTTGGCTGTGAAATAAATATTGTGCCTAGTAAGTGGAAAGAGCTGTCTAATAATACATCCAAGGTTGTGATTCAGTGGCCGAAAACTAGTTTACTTTGATCAGTTTAGTTTTTAATGTGAACCACTCTCTTGATCTTGTCATCAGGTGGGGCACAAGTGATGAGGTGAGGACAAGAAGAGGGTAGAACTGGTTTTTTTGGGCAGTAGCACAGATTTATAACCAGCTAACTGTGGCTTTGATCATATAATTAACTTAAAAAATGATAGCTACAATGATTTCCAGTTAAAGCCTTAGATCACGTTGATCTCTGTGATAATACTTTGCACTTCAGAATGGATCAGGATGCAAATCCATGATTGAAGGCCATAGAGAGTCAAATGAGACTTGAGAATAGGGTAGACAAGGACTAAATGGACTTTAGTGAAACTTTGTAAGTGGATATGATGTGTTACACATTGCAACATCTTTGCAAATTCGGCGTAAGAGTATGTAATCGTTGTATCATTTTGGAGTTCTGTCTACTGGGATCAATACTAGAAACAATTAAATGAATGTTGAGGTTTGGAAGTGGTTATTGAGAATAAAGATGGTACTCTACATTGCCTTACAGCCTCAGAGAGCAAACCACATCAATAGAGTTATTAAAAGCAAAAGGAATCCCAACAAATCCTTGGCAGATTTACTTCAGTATTTTTTGCCAACAATTCTGAGCAATTCATGCATGAGTGAATTTTTGTTTACTTTAAGCATTTCTTGAGCTGATTTTTATCTTCAGCTTTGCTTAATTGCAGAACTGTATTGTGAAAGATGCAAATTAAATATTCTGTATAATTGAAATTTCCTTAGTAGATGAGTACCAGGCAAATCAAGTACCTGATCAATCACTGAAAAATTGGAATAAAGAAAATTATTTTGCAATCAGGCTAAGTACCAGCATCTCTGAAGAACGAGGATCTTCACTCCTTTTTCTACCTTAGTCCCTCTGTTAAAGAGAGGAAGAAAGTCCCCCTTGTGAATGTTAAATCTTCAGTGGTGATTCAGTTCATGAGATCCCAAACCCACCTGATTTCCCACTCTGAAGAGCATTAGCCAAGAAGCATTAATCACTAAGTCCTTCAAGAAAGAGCAGATCTGTGAAGATTCAGAGGTGGCTGGGCTTCTACTATTGCCTGTCTCCCTATGCTGAGAAAGGGAGCAGGAGAGAAATACTATGGAAGTGTGAACCAATATGCACTTATTTGAGGGAAAAGATAATCTTGACTGAAGAAACAGTGCTGTGGGTATTCAGTGTGGCAGAGGAGTAGAAAAACAGTGCGGTGTTGCTGGCTGGAGAGAGAGGTAAACTTGGGAACTAAATCACTGTGCACTGTGGCTTTACAAGAGCTTATGGATCCTGACTGAGTTGGATTGAGGCCTCTGTGCTCCTTTTCTCTAAATGCCTGTATGTTTAGGCTGGTACTGTTGTGGTGTGTTGTATTCGTGCTAGGTTATTAAACTTCTTTGCAATGGTAGAAGAAAGTATTTTAAGCACAAGTAAGTAAGGAAAGTTATTTCCTAAACTTAATAAATCTCTTTATTTATATCCTAGACTTAAAAGCATTTGTGATCTCCTCAGTGAGGTTTGTTCTGTTTGTTTGTTTTTAATAAAAAATCAGGTTAAAAAGATGACTTCCCATCTTATATCTTGCCTGTTAAAGTGGGATGGTGAGTACCAGGTACCAACTGCAGCAGACTGGAGCAATCCAGTGTGGCTGAGGTTACTGCGAAACTAAACGTAGGGCACTTGAAAGAAACTGAAATACTGCTGGAACGTTGGTTTTGGAAAGAAAGCAAGATGAGTAAGTTGGGTGTGTTTAGGCTAATTATTAAAGGAGTATCTGAAAGGTAACTATTAGTAGCTGCAATCTAGCAGCTTAAAATCTCATTTTGAAGTACGCTCTTGTATAATGAAAGAACAGGCACTAAAAAAAATTTAGGATCTTGATACAAAGCTGAAAGATATGTAATATAATTCTATGTGGTTAATAAAGGTTTTCGGTGATGCTGTGAAAGCCTGTAAATCAGAAAGATGAATAGGTATTGTTGTGTGTTTAGTTTCAAATAGGGATTGTCTGGATTAAAGTGCAAATGTGTTCTTAAAACTAAATATCCGAAGTTCATGTTGGAGTGATCTCCCCAAAATGGAGACCTGGGCAGTATCTCAAGAGACCATCTAATCTAGATGCAGTAACAGATAGTGAGGTTTCTCTTGTCCCTCTCTGGTAGATGTTTAGTCTTAAAATTCTCCACTGAATGTGGTTCAGCAGCTCCCTTAGTGTTTAATTTGCCTGTGTATTTCCAGACTAAGCTGGTATCTTTTATATTTCCCAAAGTAAGCACCTTACACTACAGTTTTTACCCTCTTTTTAAAAGTATCTCACTTTCTGGATCGAAATATACTTTGTTCTTTTTAGCCTGGCATTTTGCACTGGTTCGTTCTTGCTGATTTTTATTGAAAATCTTAGTTTCTGTGCTTTATATAGACCATCTGAATTGGAAATACCATTCCAGCTATGACCTGTTAGATACTCAGGAAGATCTCTTGAGCAATTTTAATTTAATCTTGTAGATTTTGTACACTTTTGCACACCGGCTGGGGATCGTCTTTTGAAGTTGTCTTACCATTTGGGTTAAAGTTATCAACATCTTCAGCTCATTGCATCTCATTTCAGTGTTATCAACAGACCCTATGAAAATGCATTGCACTCCGTTGTTTGTAGTAAAGATTATTAGAACTATGGAACAGAAAAGAACTTGGGATATATTTCTGTAGGACATTTTCAGAACACCTTTCTGGTTACTCTGAAGTGTTAAGAAAAATAAGAGCTTTCACTTCCTGCTTTTCATAGGTGTGTATATATATATATGGAATTGCATTGATGTATTCATTTTTCTGTCAATCGCCTGCTGCCTTTTACCTGATGCTTATAAAGTGCTAACTTGTAAAACTATTTAAATTGCCAGGTATAATAATAACAACAACAACAATAATAACAACTACTATTACTATTATTAACAACTGTAGTAATTCTTCTATAAATAAAGAAAGATTTTATTTAAACATACTGACTTGAGCTAGTTTAGTCTATAAGTTTTCATTTGGTGCTCTTGATTTTCTATCCAGAAAAAGAATTGTATTTGTACATGGTTTCTGTAACTACTTACACTGGTAAACAAACAGTTAATAAAATTCTTAAATTTTACTATGTTCCTTTGAATAAATTTTTTGTTGTGCTTTCCTGAGTGAAGAACTCAAATAATTTTAGACGTTATTAAATAACAAACTTAAATGGCATTGCATTTATTGTTGCATGTTAAGGGGTTTATTAGTGCATATGTATTTTCCCTAATATGTGTGGTTTAACTGTTATTAAATGAAACTCTGTTACCTGGCAGTATGTTCTTCAGAGCTGCAAAACTTGCAGATGTTGTTATGAACCTATTTTTATCCATTAATGCATTGAAAAAAACTAGCTTTTGTACTTTTTCTTTGGTTTTTTGTTATTTTCATGCAACCCTATTGTTTAACTCAGTATTTTAAATAAATTGACTTGAAGCAGTAAAATAGACTGTATTCAGAGTGTAATTTAGTGTAGCATACTTTGTTTTGGGGATGTAGCAAAGGACCTGTCTGGATAAGTGAGTTATTTTCTCTAAAAAAATTAGGTTTTAAGTTTGTTATTAATACTATAATTTTAGCCCATTAGGGTTAATTTAAGTTATAGATAACCTCAGACTTAACATATTTTGAATTAAAGCCACAGATAGTTGGGGTTTTTTTAACAACAAAGGTTTGGGTTTTTCAAAATATATTCATAAGAGAGAGTTCCTTATTTTTAAAAAAATTCTTTTTGTTTTCATAGCAGGTAGATTTTTTTATTGATGAGTGTGTTTGTCATATATGAATTATGTCAAAATACTGACTGTGTTTTATTCATTCCTAGGTGATTTGCAAGTCAGATGCTCCTACAGGGGATGTTTTGCTTGATGAAGCTCTGAAACACATAAAAGAGACCCAGCCTCCTGAAACAG
This sequence comes from Falcunculus frontatus, assembly GCA_013398115.1. Lineage (NCBI taxonomy): Eukaryota > Metazoa > Chordata > Aves > Passeriformes > Falcunculus > Falcunculus frontatus. The sequence goes on from VZRV01008977.1 coordinate 381,552, forward strand.
TACAAAATTGGATTGAGCTGCTTAGTGGTAAGCCTTGGACCTAACGTATTTGCTTTTTTTATCCAAATAAACCTAATTATCTGGCATCACTAGAGATTATATTGCAAGGTTTTTTGAGAGGAAATATGCAGAAAAGTTAATTAGTCTGTCTTCTAGGGTAGTCTCTTGTTGATTGTAGCCTTTAATCAAATATAAGTAACTGTTGCTTTTGACTTAACTTGGTACAGAAAGGATCTGTATGGAAGTGTCAGAGGACATCTCAACTCGATGGAAGAGGTGCCTTCCGCTGACTCTGAAGTAAATCAGGACTGCACCCTGGAGATGTAACTGCCTTTATCAGTGTTTGGAAATGAGGGTTATTGGAAGTTTGGAGCCTGACTCTGTAGATTGAGTATTCAGATCTTTCAGTAAAGAAAGGAGGTGAAGAGCTCATAGCTCACACTTAAAACTTGTGATTTGGCCATTATCAATAAAGAAAAAATAAAGCATTAGGAGTTTTATTTTTTCGTTAACTGAAGAAATGCAATAAATATTTTTAAATGTTAGATACTTCTTGTTGATCAAAACAAAGTCTTCAAGATGAGTACTTTGCACACAGCTCTCCCTGTAAAGCTAGTAAATAGTTGCGAAAAAATGAAATGTCAATTTTCATAGAATTATGAATAGTTTGGGTTGGAAGGGACTTTTACAGGCCATCTAATCCAGCCCCTCTGCAGTCAGCAGGGACATCTTCCACTAGACCGGGTTACTCAGAGCACCATCCAACTGAACATTAAATGTTTCCAGGGATGGGGCATCCACCACCTCTCTGGGCAATCCATTCTGGTATCTCACTGTGAAAAATTTCTTCCTTGTATCTAATCTCAGCCAACTCTCCTTCACTTTAAAACCACTACTCCGTGTCCCAGGCCCTGTTAAAATGTCTGACCCCATCTTTCTTGTAATCCCCCTTTAAGTAGTGAAAGGCTGGAGCAAGGTTTCCTTAGAGCTTTCTCCTCTCCAGACTGAACTGTAGACAGAATTGATCACCAGCATTCATCTGTTTTCACAAAACACATAAATACAGCTTCCTTGGAGTAGATCAGAGCTGTGCTTAAATTGTGCAAACAACGCAGGAAAAAACTGTGTTTTGTCAACAATTTGAGTGGGAGGTTCGGGGGTAACAAGACTTGGAAGTTGCCTGTGTAAAATCTGTTACTTCTTGCAACCGATGAGCTGCAGAAATGAGCAAAATCTCTTGGTCTTTCTCTGCTTTCTTGTTTCCTTTGTTCTTCCCATTCATCTTGCACCACCTTAAACAGCCTTCCTTGCACACCACTTCATTCTCAGATCCTTGCCATCTGTACTCTCCTGCTCCTTGGCTGTCAGGCAGGGGGGAGACTGGACTACAAAGCAGCCTGGGAGGGGGGGGGGCATGGCTACTGCAGAGCCATGCAGTTCAGTTCTCATTCCATTCCCCTTCCCTCTTACAGTCTGCAAAAACAATTCATTTTTCTTGTCCCAAATACATAATTTGTGCTGACATTTTGCCTCCTCTTCCAGTGCAATGCACATCAAGTTAGGACTGGCTCAAAAAAGATCAGCTAATGAATGAACTAGTGTTGTAAGTTTTCATTGAGCTAAGCTAAGGTTTTCCTGACTCTGCTGAGCTTTGGCTCTGGGAAGATAGTTATCATCAGTGCTGTGGCTAAGGCTTCAATCAGTCATTTTTACTAATATATGTTTATTAATTACTAATTATTGGATGGCATTAGTGTTCTTTGCATTTCCCATGGTTTAGAGATCTGTTCCTCTCAAGAAAAATATTTCAGTGGGTCTGGGCGGGGGGGATTTTTTTAATTGGTTGGTTGGTTTTCCTTTGTTTTGTTTCATTTAATAAATTCATAAACTCTGTTAGAATTATGCTTTGGGGACCAGGTCAATCCTGGAAAAAAGCTACTCTATCCATAATTACCAGTGATGCAGAGTACTGCTTGGAGTTACAGTATATGTGAGTTCAAAGCCATCATGGAAATAAGTGTATGGACATGTAAGGTGATGTTTGCCAGGCTGATGTTTATAAAGGAAAGCAAGGGTAGGAAGTAGAGAAGTTTACATCAAAATGTCAGGTTTCCTGTAGCTGTAGCAAACATCTGTGTCTGCAAGTGTCTGTGTAATTGAGGAGCTTGGTCACAAGGTGTCACCACAGCACTGACTTTCATCCACATGGCAACTGTACAAAAATCTAGGAAATAGCCTTTGCCCTGTAAAAGGTAGTAAGGAAACCACTTTTTGTGTTCGTGTGATAGTACCATTCATGATCAAACTGGGGAATCGCATTCAGTGACGTGTGGGACCTATAGGGACTTGTGTAGTTCAGGCCTGGTTGGTTCTCTGCCTTTCACTCTGCAGTTGGAGTCACCTCATTTGTTTACTTATCTTGGGTGTTACTTCGATACAGTGTGTGTCACCCTCCATCACAGTGAGAGAAACCTCAAAGTCACCTGTGGCTTACTGTTGTTGTTGTTGTTATTTTGTGCTAACCAATAAATTTTTCAGAAGTTTGGTACAGAAATTCTCATATCATTATGGAAAAGCTCCATCTAAGAAATACTTAATGCTGTTCCTTTTCTTCCCCCTTAAAATGCATAGTCTTTTACATCAGGAGGGGATTTTAATTCTCATGATAAATACTTAATAAGCTGGAATTAAAATTTTTAGCCTGTGAAGTAAGCGCTTAAGCAAAGGTAGAATTCTCACTACTAAACAGTTTTAGCTTTATCAGGAGCTGTTGATGCTGATTTTGTGCTTTTTCAATTTCCTCCTCTATGTGCACACAGTCACATGATCTGAAGGGCCCGGTTCTTCTGCCTTAACAAAAGGCATTAGAAATAATTTATATAGAAACATTAAGGGCTCTGCCCAACATGTGTTTCATGTGTGTACACCTGTGTCACAGTACATCATCACTATTTCATGTAGTGGAGGCAGGAAGGGGGAGAAGAGTGGAAACCTGGAGAAGTAAAGAAATGCACTGCGTAGGTGTACATTAGCTTGTCTCTGTGGCAGAAGAAAGGCAGTAACACTTCTTTTAATCTCTGACATGGTAAAAGGCTGGACTCAGAAAAATGCACAAAGACTGTAGAAGGTTCTTGATTTTACTTTATTTTTATTGTTGCTAAAAATAAATTCATTTTGCATAACCAGTTTGGTTTTTGTTTTACAAGACAAGGTTTTTGTTTATTTGTCGTATCTGTAATCAAGATGTGACTTAGCTATCATTTCATCCAAACTTTAAATGTACCCCAGAGCTCCTCCAAGGAGGTTTTCTTGGTCTCTGCCTCCTTGCCAGGGATCAGAGAAATGCTGACAGGAGCACAGTGTCTTGTAGTCTGCTGTATGATTTTGACAGCTCATTCTGCACAGCAGAGGAGGAAAAAAATCACTGCAACAGTACAGCTTAAACTTTGTCTGACTGTTGTGTGGTTTTCTTGCTGTTTTAGGTGAAACATGGAACCCACTGAAGTTGCACTACCAACTGCGAAATGTCCGCGAGCGGTTAGCTAAAAATCTAGTGGAAAAAGGTGTACTGACAACAGAGAAACAGAACTTCCTTCTTTTTGACATGACTACACACCCTCTCACCAACAACAACATCAAACAGCGCCTCATCAAGAAGGTTCAGGAGGCGGTTCTCGACAAGTGGGTGAACGACCCCCACCGCATGGACAAGCGCTTGCTGGCGCTCGTGTATTTAGCCCACGCCTCAGATGTCCTGGAGAACGCTTTTGCCCCACTCCTGGATGAGCAGTATGATTTAGCCACAAAGAGAGTGCGGCAGCTCCTGGATTTAGACCCTGAGGTTGAATGTATGAAAACCAACACGAATGAGGTTCTGTGGGCTGTTGTAGCAGCTTTCACAAAATAACTGCATTCAGACTGAAGTGTTCTCTCTTCTTTTGTGTAAACCAGTTGTTTCTCTTTTATTGACTATTCATGTTTTCTGTAATTTGTACCTTCTCACATGATGAATCGGCTTTTGTTTAATGGGAATTATAAGTGGTGCATTCCCTACTTCTCTATCTGTATACAGGATTCTGCTGGTACAAGAGACTTTCCTGTTTAAAACAACAGAAAAAAGGGTTAACTGCCATATTGGCATTCCATTTCCTATTCAGTTTGAGTTACCTTAAATATTTTGTTTAATTTTTCACCACATTGTTATTGAAGTGGTTTGTCACCAAAGCTCCATGTTAAAGTGTCTGTCAGGACATTTTATACACAGATGTTTTCAATTATATCTAACAAAATTACTTAAAAAGCAGAAATGCCGTTAAGCAGCTTTGTCAATAGTTCCTGTAAAATGCCCCATAAATTTTAATTTTCATGCAAGTCTCTTGTGTACTTAAGATTTTCATTAGAACGATAGCTGAGTCATAAGACTAGTATAGAAAGGTCCAATTGTTTCATAAACCAGTCTTGGGAGGGGATACATTCCATTATATTGTATATATAGTTCAAATTGTATATTAACAACTGCCCCATCTTAGTATTTTGCAAGATCTACTTACTTGTACACCTGGTGCCCCTTATTTGCTGTCAGCCATTGCCATCTGATGCAAAGAAAGGCCTCCTGCAGAGGTCCTGTGTGTGAAAGCTGTTTGTTTCCAGAGTCTCTGGAGTTTGCCATCCAGGTATTCTCAGTCTATGCATTGCCTTTGAAAATTAGTGAATGGAAAGAGACTGCTTTCTAACATTGGTACTTTTTTCTTTCCCTTCCCTTCTGTACGGAAGAGACTCATGAGCAGTACTATTCTTGAGTGCAGTTTTCGGTTTTGTACACAAAGTAATGTTTGTCTCTTAAACCTTGAACTATTTTACACTTTAAAAACAAAAGGTCAGTTCTAGCAGGTGTTGCATGTAAATGGTTAGCAAGTAATGGCAGCAGTTCAGACAATTCAAATTTCTGTAATGGGATGCTCTGCTATATTTTAATTTTTATATATACAATTATGCTGATTAGCACACTATTGTAAAGAAACCCAAAAGCTATATAAAACTCTGGCTTTTTAAAATTTATTGCCTCTTTGCCACTGCTTGTTATTTCCCATTGGTTTCACAGTGTAAATATTATGCATTGAAAAAATTAAGCATTGATTTCTATATTTTTTTCCTCATAACAATGCAGATTTATAGTGGGGCTTACAGGTGTTTAGAAACTTTTTGGTTAATATTCAGAGCAAGAATACTAGATGGTGTATAACTGTAGAGTTGAAATTTAAGAGATCCCTTAATCTGTATACTAGCTTTTTACCTACAGTAAATAAACTATGATCTTGAAAGTGCCTGAAACAGAGTAAGCATGTCACTTTTATTTTTTTTGTTGCTAATTAGAGAGGTTTTACTGCCTAACTGAAAGCTTTAGTTAATATCCTTCTTATTAGAAAGGGAGAATTTATATTAAGTAGTTCAAACTGACTTAATCAGTGGTGTCGCTCGGATCTGCAGGATTCATGGCTGGGACAGGCCGAATTAATTTGGGGAGTGGGCAGCTGTGCCTGCCCTAGATAGACCTCTTCAGTCTTGAGCACAGCTCTACAGCCTCATCTGTGACTGGACTTCCACTTTTGCACTTCATTTTCAATCATTGAGATGCTTAAGTAGTTGACTTTAAAACACAACTTAAACTCATTGTACCTCTATAACCTTTTTTAAGGAAGGTTTTTAAAAGTACGGTCCTTAACATTTAATGGCACGCTGTTCTTTCAGTTCTTAATGCTGTTTCTTTAGACAAATGAAATTAAAAGTATATTGTAAGGTGTTTCAAACTCTGGTTTACAAATAAAAAGACAAGCAGTGTTCTCTCACTTGTAAGATGCTGTGTTTAAAACTTTGAGGAGCTTGGGCATGAACTTGGGACATTGTCTTTTAAACATTTCAAGCTGTGATTGCTTTTAAGTAGAAGAAAAACGAAAATTGCTGTGTTGCTCTTCTATTTGACAACTTATGGAATACTTTCTGCATACTTGGTAGTATATGCAGCTCACATCTTTCATTGTCTCTCTCTTGTGATCTGTTTTCTCATTTTCTGTTGCTCTTTGAGAGGAGGAAAAAGTAATTAGGCAGAAAGGTCAGAAAAATGGTGGAGTATGCCAGGAGCAAGTTATGTGCACAAAACTTTTAAAATGGCATTGAAAATCTCAGCTACTTGAAATGTGCTTCAGACTGAAAGTACCTTTCGCAGTCCTATTTCTGTTCTTCATTCTGTGAGTATTTTCCTGATGGTTTTATGTTTGGTTGTGGGGGATATTGGAGTTTTATCACCCTTGCAGCCTGCATGGTTTAAAAGAAGTCATCCTTTTAATCCCCTCCTTGAAAGATGATTTGGGGTTCTTTGATTTTTTTTTTTCCCACACAGAAGATAACTGTACACAGTATTTATCAGCTTTATTTTGCTTAGCTAGGACCTCTGACCATAAAGGAGAGAGTCTGTGCTGGACATGTCAAAGAAATAGGATGTAAGTGAGGAAGGGTTAGTGAAGAGCAAGAGTGGCTTTTGCTGGACCGCCTGGTGTAAACCTGGATGTGCAGGGGAAATAGATGAGATTTGGAGTCTTGAGTTCTAAAACCATTTCAAAAAGCCCAAAGCCTCCAGGAAGGTAAGTTTGGTAGGTTAACAGGAACTGATTTGGTTAACATCATTGCCTTCATTGCTATTTCAGGTTTTAATGAAATGATTAAACATGGGAGACTACGTTGATGAGATTCAGGTGCCCTTCTACGTGTTGGCTGCTACTGCAGCTCACAGAGACCTACCTGGTGTGTAGACAGTTCTGTCTGCTCCAAACCCTCGGCTCTCAATGGCTGCTTCAAGTGAAGACTCTTATCCAAAGCCTGAACTTGGACATGTGCCTCAAAGAACAACATGTATTTTTCAGGGACACATTCTTTTGAAACAAACTTTCAAGTCAAAACCAGGATTTTAAAAGTTAAATCACCAAGCAGTATGTGTATATATACACACAAACACACACACACACACATTTTCACAGTCCTTGAGATTGATATCCTCCTCTCCTGTGTTTCTAGAGCTGGCGTTACAGTGCTGTTACACGGAATGGTAGTGAAACCTATGTGCCATAAATGATGCTTATGAGGCAAAATTTGCATAAATGGTGGTAAAAGGCTGCTGACTGAGTGCTTGTGTGTTCATGCCCATTTCTCCTACAAAGTGAAGATGCGTATTAACGGATGTGTTCTCTGTGAACTGGACTGAATCTGTACTGTAATGAAATAAAACACTCTTTCATGCTTTGAGCTGCAGGTGGTTACTGCGTATCACATGCGTGCTATACCTAAAGGATATTTTTTTTTCATTTGCTCAGTAATTTCCAGTTTTTCCTGAGGCTTCAGTATTCACCAGTTTGGGAAGCAGAACTTTTTTTAAGGTTTTCATCAAAGGCTTAGCTCTGCCTCAGCTGGGCTTCAAGCACTTCAGGCAGCCAAAGTCTGTTACGTCCCAGTTTCCCCTGTTGTCCATCTGTCTTTCTCTATGGAGGTGGGTTTCCAGCTTCAGAGCAGTATGAACTTTTTTCTCCCTTGACTTTGGGCTCTGGTCTTCCCTGTTTCTTCTCTTGTTGCTTGGTGACTTCAGCAATAGTGTGGCCAGGAGGACCAGGGCAGTGACTGTCCCCCTGTACTCAGCACTGGTGAGGCCACACCTCGAGTTCTGTGTCCAGTTCTGGGCCCCTTAATTCAGTAGGGACATTGGAGATGCTGGAGCATGTCCAGAGAAGGGCAATGGAGCTGGGGCAGGGTCTGGAACATAAATTCTATGAGGAGCAGCTGAGGGAGCTGAAGCTGTTTAGCCTGGAGAAAAGGAGGCTCAGGACTGACCTGATCTCTCAACAGCTCTTTGACAGGAGGGTGTAGCCAGGTGGGGATGGGACTCTTCTCCCAGGGAACAAGTGACAGGACAAGGGGAAATGGACTCAAGTTGTGCCACAGGAGGTTCAGGTTGCACATCAGGAGGAGTTTTTCATTGAAAGGGTGGTTAAGCACTGGAGTGGGCTGCCCAGGGAGGTGGTGGAGTCACTGTCCTTGGAAGTGTTCAGGAAACAACTGGATGTGACACTTAATCATGTGTTTTAGGTGGCATTTGATTAAAGGCTGGACTTGATGATCATGGAGGTATTTCCCAACCTAAATTATCCTGTGATTCTAGAATATTTCTGCTCTTGGTAGTTTTTCTTTACTAATCTGTTTTTTTCCTCTCAATTTTGCTATCAACCGAGGTTTGACTCTCCATTACCCTCTCCTCAGAGTCACTTTCCCCTCTGATTTGGTTCCCTATCAAAGCCTGAAGGAGCCTCCTCTTTTTCAGCAAATGGGTTTGTCAAAAGTAGCTGCCTTGATGGCTGAACTGAAGCAGCTGGCTGCCTGCTACAGCTCATAACACCTGGTTTGTTAAGGTGAACAAAACCTGGTGCTAATTTACCTTGAAACTTCTCTTTGCCAGCTTGTAAAGCAAGTTACTGTCCATGCAGCAGGGAGAACTTGCAGCTGAAGATGATGATCTTGCCAGTTCTCTAATGTAAGTAGATCTTGTGAGCCAGTGCTTCAAGGACTTGCTGTCTCTCACTCAAGCTTTTCCTGCAGTGAGAGTATTCTATACAAGAGTAATTTTTCCTTTTGGGCTCTCTGATTGTTGAAAGAGTTGAGTTTGTGTTGCAGCTCAAAGAAGCATCTCCATTTGGCTATCTATTTTTACAGAGGTGTAGACATGCGTTATTTACAAGGTTTCTTTACTTGTGTGTTAAGTGATTAAAAGGGACAAGTGGGAGAAGAAAGAGGTACAGTTACACTTACAGTGTGGTCAAATAAGCCATTTTCTTGGCACAATGTGCTAAAATGTTTTGGTCTTTCATTTGTTTTCTTGGTTAATTCTCATTCAGTTAATTCTCATCTAATGTGTCTGTTGTCTGCTCAAAAAGGGTTTGCCATCATCTAATGCACTAGTCCTTCAAGATTTATATTCTGTTGCCCCTTTCTTTTTTACATTTATTCAAATCTTGGATTTTTTTCTCCCTTTGACATGGGATTGATCTTGAAGGTAGATGTTAGAGAAGACTCGGTGGTTGTAAAGTGCAATGACAGGCAGTTCATAAGCTTTCTTTGCTACTGCCAGGGCGTCTTTATAGGTCCTTCTTTGTTTCCTGACTGTTCAAATGAAACTAAATCATGTCTCAACCAGCTTTTGAAATCCTGCTCTGACTCCTTAAGCTCCTCAGGACCTCAGACACTTCTGAAAAATACAATTTTAACTAAGTCATGTATAGGTTTTGCAGTGCTAAACAAAACAACTTCTACACACTATTAAAAATCTCAGACCTTGTGTTTTCAGAGAAGTTACAGAAGAAATTTATCAAAGCCAGATCATTTTTCCAAGCAGGAATCTTATGGTAACCCACCTCAGCAGTGGCAGTAAGCTGAGTCCTTGGCGGAGGATTCACACTGGTGCCTGAATGAAAACTGGTCCAAGGGAGCTTCCTGTCCTGGAAAGATTTGGGATTCCTCCTCATTAAGATTTGGGATTTGGGATTCCTCCTCATTAACCTTTCTCAGTGTTCCTAATGAAGACCTTGCATGGGTACATCCTTCATTTCTCTTCACCCCAGTGACACTGGCGTTAGCTGTGGGCCAGGGGCTGGGAACGCTCGGTGCCTCTCAGGTAAAGTGGGAGCTGGTCTCCATCTGGGCAGGCCATGAGCTTCATATCCACGGCAGACCTGAGCATCCTCCCCTGGAGCCTGCTCTCCCAGTGGTCTCACTCTATGCACCAAGGAGATCTCTGGGGCTGGGGATTTTTCTCTTGAGCGCAGCAGAGGAGGTAGGGGAGCTGTGCAGTGAGAGCCTGGCTCGTGCCCACCAGCGAACGCGCTGCAGATGTGTCTGGGGCTGTGCCTGTGCCTGTGTGGGAGGGGAGCAGCTGCTGCTCAGAGAGGTCCTGGTCAGCCCAGAAAACGCCACGTCACGTGGTGAGCAGTTCTCCTTGAAACCAGGGAGTGCGTGCGACCTTCCTCAAGATGGAATATGTACAAATAAAACAGGCCTGAAATAAAATGCAATTATAAACACATAATAACAACTGGAGTCTGTTTGTTGGATGCGTTGCAAACAGGAAATGGAGCTAATTCACTGCATTAGTAGATGCCTTGCTGCAAGGATGTTGCCTGATGTTAGGCTCTAGCTGTTGAGAGCTTCCTTCTGAGATGCAGCTGAAGATTTGCACACATTTTAATATACCCAAATCTGAGATGCTCCATCAAAAACATCAGAAGGTATGAGCATTACTGATATGCAAAGAAATTTGCACACAGCATTTACAGACACTTGAACCAGCTTCTAACACTGTCTTTTAAGAGGAGACAATGTTGTCTTTTGATTGTACTGAAGTATCCTTTCGTTTTAAGTTCTTTCTTCTGGATGGAATGGACAGGACCTGCTGCCAAGATCACATATGGCTGTCAGTCAGCACAAGGGTTAAGGATTTGTGAGCCACAAACTGCAGAAATGTCTGGCACATTTTCAATTTCTCTGCACAGCGATAGAGAGAAGCAGCAGCCCTAATTGAAGTATGTCTTCTGAAGGTAATTGCTTCAGAGATAACTAGAGGTACAAGCAGTTTGGTGACTATCCTGCTCTTAGTGTGTCTTGCAGGCTCTGTTCATCAGCAGCTCAGAAAGGAGTTCAGAAACCCTGTGGGGTTGCAGTAATGAATGAGGTTTGGTTCTGCTTGGTCCTCAGCCCTTTGCTTATACAGTCAAATGAGTCCCAGCTCTCCCACATCAATGTCTCTGAGCTGCCCAGGGCTCTGCAGATTTACCACTTGCCTGTTTCAGATCTGTAGCCAATTGTCAAGGCTTCTGTGGGAGCTGCTCTGCTCCCAGGCTCTTCCCCTCTCCAAGGCTAGGAGCCTCATGTCCCTGGGCTTCCCTCTCTCAGCCCTGGGGATCTATCGGGTTCACGAGGCAGTGTCACATGTGGTGTTCCCAGATGAGGCAGCCCATAGTGAGCACTGTGGATCTGAAAGTGAGGAGACAACCAAATGCCATGAGATGAGGAACAAAAAAAAAAAACTCCTCTGCCTGCCCCAGAGCTCAGGGTGTGCCCCAACAGCTTGGGATGGAGGCAGGCAGCCAGCATCAGGGACTGCTCAGGGAGGTTGGATGTACAGATCCATAATGCTGGATGGGATTCACCCCAAGGAGCTGAAAGTGATGTACAGATTCAGCTAGGAATAACCACGGCAGCTCGGAGAAGGCTTTGGGGACTGGGTCAGGGTCGCGCCTGTCTTTGAGGTGGAGAACAGGGTGCAGTCAGCCTTTCCTCGAACCCTGCGGAGGTGCAGGACGTGCAGCCTCTTTGAGTCCACTCCAAACGTGTAACAGGGCAGGTAGACATTAGGGAATGGTCATAGATTCATGAAGTGCAACTTGACCTGACTGATGAAATTGCCTTCTGTGATGAAATGCCTGGCTGTGGGGACTGGGGGCAGGGGAGTAACAGTGGATACTTGGCTTCAGGGAGGCTTTCAACACCATCTCATCACCATTTTTAAGAAAGAAGCCGTGGAAGAGCTGATCAACGTTAGCAATACCATGTGAGGTGTGGTTTGAGGTCCCCTGGTTCAGAAAGAATGTGGATGAAATAAGGTCCAGCAAAGGGCAGTCAGGATGATCTGGGCCTGGGGGACATGGTTACAAGGAGAGGTAGAAAGAGGTGGGATATTTTAATCTAGGGAAGAGAAGGGGTAGGGGTCCACAACTACTTGGTGGCGCAGTCACAAAACTAGCAGGGATCAGCTCATCTCAATAGCAGCAGATAATAACACCAGTGGGCGATAACATCAAACTGCACTTTTGGAATTTCAAACTGAACTTCAGGAAAATTTCTTCCCTAGGAGTGTGCTACAGACTAACCAGAGGCACTGTGGTAGCTCCTTCCTTGGAGGTCTTGTGCACTGGTCTAGACAAAGCCACAGCTGACCGGATCCTGTCTTGGCAAAAACCCTGCTCCAAGTGGGAGGTGAAGCTGGATCACCTCCAAAGGTCCTTCTCAGCTAATATTTCTGTAATCCTGTGATCAGCTTCATTGCTTTGATTGTGGCTGCTAAGCTGGATACTCCAACAAGCTTCCTGCTCAAAAGGTTGGTCAAATAGCGGGGAAATAGAGGGTGGTCTGCTCTTGTTTTCTTTGAGCAGCAGAAATGCAGTCCTTACAATATTATTCAGCTTTGTCCTGGATGCCCCAAAATTTCACATGTGCCAGAAAGTTCACTGAGTTCTTTCATGGGACTGGATTTGGATGCAGATTTTCAATGTCTAACTTGACAGATAAACTGGAGTTATTGCCAGCCAAGCTGCCAGAATCAATACTTCTTTTGCAAGATGGTGACAACATCGGAGAGATAATGCACCAAGAGGTCTCATCCAGGCAGCAAACCCCAAGGAAGGCACCAGACCTGCCTGTAGCATGGCATGAGGGATGTGGGGAGAGACAGAAACTCTGCACCTCTGCCCACAGCTGTCAGAACAGCATGAGCTGAGAAGTTTTTTGAGCTTTCGCAATGTCCTGCAAGTCCATGGATGTTATTTATAGTTATTTTCACTACTTCAAGCGTTACGAAGATCCTTATTGTGGATACTTCTGTTAATCAGAAGGAGGTGAGAAACTATGTTGCAAAACATGAACAGGATATTTTCAGCAAATACATAAACCTGTCTCCTTCTTCAGAGACAATATGACATATCTGCACTGGTGAAATACTTGCCTTTCCTAATTAATGCACATTCATTCCTGTGAATGAGTATCAAGGAATTTAGTGGTGTAGCATGAACTTGTATTCCTTGCAGAGATCTCTCCTGCTGTACTGCTCTGCACAGTAAGAGAGTCTCTCATTTACAGCATAGTGTTCAGCACAGGTTCTTGGAGTCTCCTGTTTTTCAATTCAGCATCATTTAAGTCCAACAAACAAATTGCCACCTCTGTCCAACCCGCCTCAGGAAGAGAAAAAGGCTAATGCCACTTCAGAAATTAACAGCCAGAGCACCTACCCTAACCAGGTCTAATTATTTCACCATAAGGAGAAACACCAGCCAGGATCATTTACACAGAATCAACAACAACAAAAAAAAAGAAGAGTCAAAAAGCAAAGTCAGCTGCAATTCTGGTTTGCTAAAGAGTTGTACTCATATCATAAATTGTGGTAATTGTTTTTTAATTAAATTAAGTGTGCACATAGCTATATAATTAAAAAGCATGTAGGCGTTCCAGATTTCTTTAGAAGCTACCCACCACTTTCAGTCTCGCTGTCTGCTTTAAGCCACAGGGGATGTGAACCAACCTTTCTGAATCTTTGGGAAAAGGAAGGGGAAGTTTTAAAACAGGTGCTCCATGTTATCAGAAAGAATGATTTACAGCAGCCACTGGAAACTGGATCTCTGGGTACACAGTGGGATGCGCCAGAGACAGGATGGAACAGAAAGGAAGGGGTAGAGCTTTGAACTGAACTTGCTGAAAGCACAGATTGACCCCAGTGCTCAGGGAAATCAGTGGCTCTGAAAGCATTTGTTGCCTTTGGAAGACAGTTTGTTCTGTGGCATTGTAAGAATGCTACATCATGACAATTCTTGTTCTTGTTGCCTTTGTTTATAAGTGATTGTAAAAATGTTATATTGGTTCGATTCTTGTCCTTATTGCCATCTGTTTACGTGGATGTGAGGTCTCGAGCTTTTATCACAGGACAGACCGTGTGTGTGTTTCAGGAAGCACCTAACATTTAAGTTGTTGAGTTCTCTAGTGCATGAGCTGGACTTCTAAAGTTTTTACATAAAATGCACCTAACTTAGGTGCCTCTTACTTCTAGGACTGAAGGGACAATTCTTAGTCTCCCCTCTGTGTTTCCTCTAAATGAGTCACTTTGCTTTCTTGTTAGCTTTCCCTGCTATATTGCATGGTTCCTAAAAAACCCAACCCAAACCAAACTAAACTGCACAGTATTCCACACAGGTCAAGTATTCCAAGTTGTGAAGAGTCACTGAAATATTTCTACATATCTACATCATCACTTGGCATGCTCTGAGATGGATAAGCTTCTCCTTGAAGCTGCAGGAGCTTGTGCCGTGGCTGTTAATGAAGGTGACTTTGAAGGTGAGGAAAGACTGTCAGTAGACCTAGTCCCATCTCCTGACCAAACCCTCTAGCTGTTTCCCACTGTGTATCATGGGTTTTGGCTAAATCAGATTTTCTGGTAAGACATCCTGCCATGATGTAAGGAGATGTCAGGAGACTGAGAGCCTTATGCTTCTTTCTCATGCTTCACTAACTTCATTTGGACGAGGTGGTGCTGATACTGTGCAAGGGCTCCACATTTCCAAGGCGAGTATCCTGACTGTAACTTCCAGCCATTATATTGAGATATTTTCCCTCTGAAGATGCATTGACATTGTAATTAAGTCAATTCACAACTTCTTCAAAGACAGAGTGAACTGCTTAAACTCCTTAAGAACATGTCAGTACAGAAGAGCACGCACGTTCTCCTGGCACAATTATACCAGTAAAATAAAATGCTAGGCATCAACAGGGCTCCCCACAAGGGCACTGTTGTTTTGGGGTAGAAAAAGGCATTCTTTTCCTTTTCTTTTAAACTCCTTCCAAAGGGATCTTGGAAGCTCTCCCAGTGCTTTCTCCTGCCTGGGGGAGGATTTGGAGGTAGGTGAGGAGCACCTGAGCCTTTGCAGTAGCTTCACCCCAAATGCCACGTGTAAATCTGGAGATGCCCTGGGTCCGTGACCCTCTTGGATGTGGGACATGGGTTGTTACAAGACAGTCCCTGCCACTAGTTATCCTTCTAGAAAAGCCCGGCACCCCAAGACCTGCTGAGACCCCACTTGGTCCTCACAGCCCACAAGACACACGAGTTGAAGTGATAGAACACTTTTACAATCACTTATAGAGAAGAGCCATTTCTGATTTAAACCTCAAGGATAGTTGCCTCAGAGGTTGGTTTAGGTTGGGGGTTTTTTCTGTAAGTTAAGAGCAACAGGAATATAAAGGCATGAAAGTTCACTGGAGCCTGTTTCAGCCTGTAAGTGGGTCACAAGACACTGAAACGCTGAGTGAAATAACACCCACACAAATCAAATAAAAGAGTAGCTAACCTGTATTTAAAAAGAATAATCTTTCTGGATGCCTTAGTCATAGATGTCTTAGCCATGAAACATTCAACACACCAAGCACTCAGTGGAGAACCGGCCTCAGAGTATGCCTCCAAACCCAGGTACAAAATTATCAGACTGATATTAGTAGTTAAATCACCTCCTCTCAGTGTTCCAGGGACCTGGGATGCATGCGGTTTCCATCAGAAATAATGAAATTCATGAGCGTGAACCTGGGAAGCGGTGTCTAGTGAGAGCTTTACTGGAGGAAATCTTACCAAAGTGTCTCATATGGAAGTTGGCCCAAAAAAAAAAAAAAAAAAAAACCAACAAACAAACAAAAAGCCTGAGGAATGAGGGAGCAGGTAGCACTGCACGGACACCAGTTGACATTGCTGAAAGACAGATGCTGCTTCAGAGAGCACTGAGCTGAACGGGGTTATCATCTAAATAGCTTTGAGAGCCTGCACAGAGGTTTTATCTTTGCTGCTAGCAATTACAGCACAAGCTCAACCAGCACCACGGTTTGCCTGTAATTACCACGGAAGTTTTACGCGTTCTGTCTGGCTGCTGAGAGGCTGCAGGCAGACAGAGCCGCGGGTGTGCGGGGCTGGGCAGCACTGGGGGGAAGGGGTTTGTCTCCGGAACACGTCTGCCTGCAGGAGCAGGGCACGGGCGAGGAGGCTGCCTGGGAGGGGAGACACGGGAGCGCCATCCCAAACGCCTGGAGGGGTTGGCTAATAAGCTAACAGCCCCTTCGGCCTTCTCCTTGCTGGGGGTGGCAGCTGGGAAACTCTATCGTGTGTGGCCCAGCCTTTCGCCCTGTGCTGGTGCTGTCCCTCCCGTGGGTGTGCCTGCAGATGCCTGTGGTCTCCCACCGGTGTTTTCCCCAGCCACGCCGCCCAGGGCGAGGGGGCTGTCTGCCTCCAGATGTTCCGTGTCCGCACAGCTGGGCTGGGGCTTCCCTGGGTTTCTGCTCTGAGTTTTGACCAAAAGAGACCCGACTGTGCCAAATTCTCTGCCGGCCTCACCAGCCTGGAGTGAGCTCCCGTGCCTGAGCAGTCTGGGTTTCCCTGGGCAGATCTGCCGAGCCCCTGTTCGCCCCTGCGGCAGCGGGATGAAGGGCAGCGGCAGCGGGATGTGAATCAGAGCCATGAGTCACTCGGTTTTAACTTACCTCTGCTTCTCTGCTGGGAAACGGAGATAACTGGAGATAATGCAGTTACTCTCCAGCTCTGGGCTCGCCCTGTCATCGTCCTGTGCTTTCATGGTGAAAGAGAAGAGAGCAGGGCATCTCTCCTCCTGCACAATTACGTGGTACCTGGACACGTCTACAGACTTCTGGGTGTTCTGCCCTCCCGTCAGCAATACCTCTGATTTATTTTTGGTTTTTTAATTGACACTAAGGACCAGAACGGAATAATTTCACAGTGACAATGGTAACAGTTCACATACAAGACAGCAGGAATGTGATGCTGTTTGCACCTGTCATAATGTTCCACAAGCAGTGTCCTGGCAGCAGAAGTGGACTTTCCTCAGAGAGATGGTTTCCCACCACCCATTTGAGCCTGAGTTTCGATGTGCCCTGATGCAGCAGCCCATGAGCAAACCGAGGACGAGAGCCTCCATCCCTGCAGCATCTAATCCAAACCCTCCACACTGATGGTATAAATGACCAGGGCACAGACTGGCTAAGGAGGAGGATGCTTTGTAGCCAGGTTCTGGGGCACCAGAAAGAAATCCAACAGCACATCACAGAAATGTTTTCTGTATTTGTCAAAATAGCCTCATGGTTGTCATCAGCTTACAGTCAATGCTTTCATGGTCCCACAGTTCACAAAGAATGAGTGGCTGTGGAGGGGCAATTAGTGGGGCTTTTCTCATCAAGCTGTGGTTCAGCTGTTTTTGGATGATGATGAGAACACAAAATACTTTTTTTGGCCATAAATACAGATCCTGATATCTGTGGGAAGTTCCCTTTACCAGTTGAAAACCCACTTTAGGAAGAAAACTAAAACTCTTGACCTTGAAATAGCTTCTAGATTCTAAAAGCAGCACATCTAGCTACCTGTTACAGACATTAATCACTACTGTATTTTTCACAGCATGTAAAATTTAAGTAATAGAATCACTGTCCCCATTGCCATTCTTGCAACTAAAAGCTGATAAATAGAAGCACTGACCTCAGCTGGTTGATTTAACCCAATGAGTCATGGTCTTGGGGCCACATACGCTTCCTCTGCTAATATTCTTGTTCCTATTTATTTTTTAAAGTGTGCTGGCATGCTGAGTACCATAGAATAGCTTCTCTAATGGGCAATTCCAGAAATAGAAATATCCCACTGGTTCCCTCTCCTTTGTCAGGGCTTCACAGTCCCCACTTAGCCTACACAGAGCTGCAGCAGCTCAAAGAGATGCCAGGAGAAACAGAGGATGGGCAGAGCTTGGCTGTCGAGCAGTGAATTCCTCTTGAAGTTCTCTGTCTGAGAAGCAACCCGGCATATTCTTCCTTTTTGCATTACAGGGAGCTCAGCTGTCGAGAAAAGTGAAGCAGATGTGGGCTCTTCCACTTCAGCTGCTCTGGGTAGCCTTTTACCTGCCACAGCAGGGATCTGCCCACAGCAGTAGCTTTGGTGTTGCTCTCAATGAGATTTTTCTCTGCAAAAGTCTTGCTTTTTCATCACAGCTGAACAAGAGTTCTGAATCACAGTCAAGCTGGCATTTCAGTCAGGGTGGTGGTCCACAGCAGGCTCCTTGCCTTGGACTGAAGTCATCCAGGCCTGGGCACCATGCACAAATACAGAGTGGAAAACCCTTCCTAATCTCCTAGACAGACGTGGTTTGCAACTCAGTAACTTTGAAAAAACATTCACAGGTGTAATATTTAATGACTGGACTTGGTGGCACTTGGTGGTAGGGTTTGGTTGACATGGTGATGTTTGTCAAAGGTGGCTTTGATGATGTTGGAGGTCTTTTCCAACCCTCATGATTCTGCGATTCTGTGAGTGAATGCCGGCTGCCCTCACGTACCTGTGTTGATCTAAGCTGGTGGATCATGGGGCCATGTGTGCTTTCTCCATCCGGATGGGTACAGGCTGGAGTGACTGTACAGGGAAAGGATGAGATGAGGCTGGGCAGAGACGTGTGCTCTGCACCCCGAGTCACACATATGTCCCCCAGCAGAGAGGATGCCAGGCCAGGAGAGGATGTGAAGGAGGACTATGGCACTTTGCAGCTTGGGCTGCAGAGAAATATCAAAGTGACTGATGGAAGTTGTCAGAAGTGGGTCTTCCAGTATACAATCTGGCACCATCACAAATGGCATTTGCTCAATGATCGTCCACCAGCCCTGTAATTACAACCACAGAAAGACTGCAATCAATACAATTTTCAAATGTATCTGTACCGAGACATGGCTCAAGGTCCAAGACAAAGACTCGGCAGAGCCCAGGTTGTCACGCAAGAACCCAGAGCCATGGCTTTCGCAGCCTGTAGGTGCTCCCAAGCAGGACTGGCCCCTTGCAATAAAGACCTGAGGGGACTGTTTCTCTGCTGGCCTCCAGCTGGGAGACCAAGAGAGAGGCAGGTGGCTCCTGTGCCTCTACCTCACTCCCAGCTTGCAAAGTGGGTACGTGGGACATAACTTGTGAGTTACTAACCCATTGCTGTATTGCCTTTTTCTCTCCTGTGGGCAGATCTGTGGTGCTGTAGCTCCCTAAAAGAGTGGAGCAGGAGCAGCTGCTCACTGAGCTGCGTTGTGCAGGTGGGGAGTGATGGGTTTGCACCTGGATGTCCCTGCATCCCTTTGGCACCAGGTGCTTGTTCAGATTGCCACTGGGAAGGAAGGAAGTCTTTAAAAAAAAAGAAATAAACTGATGCAAAAGCCTTTGACTGCCTGCATAACAGCCACTTGGATCACACAAGTGTCACTTAGACCCCTTTGATACTCATGGTGTTTATGGCACTTAGGCTCCTTTGCTCCAAGCAAATTAACTCAGAATCAGGCTAGGCCTTCCATTGAACCCGACAGATTCACGATAAGGAGAAGGCTCGTTCATTTCCCACTCTCAGAAAGAAATAGGAGTATAAACAGCTTTTATGCTGATTCACTTCCATGTGGGAATTCACTAGGCTGGAAGGCCTAATGGGCTGCTGATTCTGGCCCACAGTTGGACCCTTCTCTCCTCACACATATCTTCACTCCTCCCTTCTCTGGATGGTGATTCTCTGCCTTCTGACTCTTTAATGTCACTGAAATGGGATTTGTATGGGGGATATTTAGCAATATTGCATTAGTATTTGACATTTCATCTCTTGGAAGTTTTTTGATGATGTTATTTGCAAGGACATTTTTCATCGCTGTAAATTGCAGTCCTTCAGGAGCAGTGCAGCAGTTTAATTTTCTAGGTCTGTCTCTTTGTCTCTTCCTCTCTATCAGGATTTCTGGTGATTTATTTGATTCACGGGTCCTTTGGATTTCTTATGCTTGTTACAATGCACCTGTGTCTCAATGGCACAGAAAAACGTTTATTTGAAGTAACAGCTCTGGCTTGCAGTGCTTTGGATATGATACAAAAATAGAACTGTGTAGAAAACCTTTTTTATTAACTTTTTCAGAATTCTAGACCCCAGGTAGTTCAAGCTGAATAACAACATGTTTTACCAAAAAAAGGAAACCAAATATTGGCTTCTAGAAATGACCACTGAGGGAAGATCTGGGAGCTCTTATGAGAGATTTCTGCTGCTTCACGAGTCTCCATATCACATGCTCTGAGGACTACAGAATTCAAGTGTGCAGTTTTTTCCATTAGCCAGTTAGTATTTTGTTGGCCTTAGATCTCCCTCTCTTATTTTACCCCCATGTTTATTTCTGGGGATTTTGTTTGTTTGTTTGTTTTTTTGTATTTAATGATTAAATAGAAGAAATACAAAAGCAAATGTTACAGTGCAAATGCCTCAGTGAAAACATGTTCAGAAAGGCTGCTGTGGCTGTGCAATGGGAGTCTGATAAATACTAACTGCAGCCCAGGTAGCTAGTGATATGCTTGTGCTTCTGGTTGTTTTTTATTTTGTTTGTTTTCCCAGAAGAATCTCGTGATGAAGAGATACAGTTCTAACTGTAACAACTGAAATTTGGGGAGAAACCTGTAGGAACAAAAAATAGTGATAAAAAAGGATGCTGCATATACTATATATATACTATATATACTGTTGAAAACTGACAGATTAAACTAAAAAGTCTCTCCTGAATATTGAATGTCTGTATGCAGTATAACAGGGACCTTCATTATCCACTAAGACAATCTGACAGTGCACCTAATTTCTGCCTTGTCCTCATTTAAGATGATTTGTCCTTTCTTCAGCACTTTACATCTGACGTTCCAAATGCCTTGGACAGGCACCTGCCATATGGACCCTGGATAGATGAAGATGTAGGTTTTTTGTCCTTATTTGACATGGTAGAATATGAAGACATAGAGTTATGGAGAACTCAAAAACCTGTTGAGTGAGAGCTGCCTTTGGAAATGGTACATCCCTTTCAGAGCTGCTTGAATTTCCAGAAAAATCACTGCTGTTATGAGCAAAAGCTTTAAAATATCTCTTCCTTTCTTATTTTTTTCCAAGTTTAGAAAAATAGTTACTGGCAGATGGCCTGCACTGCTCAGCACTCAAACAGCACTGAAATATTAGGAATTTCTATCCATGTGTCCAGGCACACAGAGACCCACATGTACAAGAAGAGACAATTCTAGGCTGTTTTAATGTGATTTTTCAAATCAAAGCATACTTGGAGGCAGATGTCAGACCAGATTCAAGCTAAATTTGTAGGCTGAGCTCATCAGATGAATGGTACTATCTGACTGCAGAGGATTATAATGATGAACATGTGTGACAAGCATTTTATTGAACAACGAGTAGACTGTTTAAGGGATTTGTCTGTGGCAAGTGCTTCCTGCAAGGAGCAGACTGGTTGTTTGTGTTATGAAATCGGGCTGATCCCTTTGGTTCTGGTGGACTGTAGCCTGTGCTGGATAAAGCAGAGGGAAAGCAGGAGCAGTGCCAGTACCCAGGAACAGGAGAGTGCTGGCAGCTGGGTAGCCTTGGGGCAGTGCTTCTCCAAAACTCCCTAATCTCTTAAAACAC
Organism: Falcunculus frontatus; assembly: GCA_013398115.1. Taxonomy (NCBI): domain Eukaryota; kingdom Metazoa; phylum Chordata; class Aves; order Passeriformes; genus Falcunculus; species Falcunculus frontatus. The sequence goes on from VZRV01008977.1 coordinate 402,893, forward strand.
TTCTCTTTGCACAGCCCTTGATTAGTGTGATACTGACTAGGCACTGCCTCTGCTATTTGTGCATTAAGGCTGTGGACATTCCCTGCTGACAGATTGCTTTGGCAATGTTTAAGCAAGGCTTGGTATCTATTGCACAGTTATTTGATAACTCCTTGGTGCCGGTTCTGTGGAGAAAGGGTTCAATCAGTGCTTTTCTTATCATGCTGTCGAGACAGCACACACTCAACTATTGTAAATAAAACATTCTCGTTTCTCCTATAGGTATGAGCAGGTAAAGATTTTTGTGCAAAGATGAAGTTCAAACTGAAGAAGGTGCTTTTGAAATGGTAAATGACTCTATATATGTGACCACATATTTGACAATGAAATCTAATGAATTCTAAGGCACACAGAGGCACTGCTGTAGGCAAAGGGAGGAATTGATTACCTAATAATAGAAATCAAAGAAAAACAAACACAGCATCACAGCAGACTTGATAAACACTGCACAATATAAAGACAAGGATGACTAATATGCTAAAGAAATTAGCAAAAAAATCTTACCTTGATGAGAAGCTCTAAGATCTCTAGTGACTGATTTATTCTAACCTTAGAATTTATATATTTATTTCTTTGGTCTCTTGTCTACAGTCAAGCTCATCCAGTGGGTGAATTTATCGTCTGATATCTTATATCACTGAAATTGAAACAAGTGTTGATCTTGGAATTCCATGGAAGAGGGTCTTTAGAGAACTGTATATGTATATACCAAAATATATATACATATGTATATACCAAAATAATCTAAGGCTTTTACCCTCAGGAGCTTGGAAAATTTATACTTCTATGAAGAGTGGTAGCTGAGTGTTTGAATTTGAGACTCTTTGACTCGTAATATTGACTTTGGTCTCTTGTAGTATTTATATAGAGTACATACCTTAGACTTTCGCAGCAAATGAAAATTTAATGTGTGATATTCACAAACAATATGGAATAAATGTGTCTAGGCACATATTTTCTCATTTTAAATTTTAGATCTTATTGATAATGGCCCTTTTGCTTCCTGCCTTTACCTCTCCACCCCGTATGTTCGAGGCAGTTACGCTTCTGTTTCATGCTAATTCAAACTAAATACTTCTTAAGGGTTGACCACCTTTGTGCTCTGGGAGAAACTCATTGCATCTGGGGAACTTTACATCCTAGTTAGGCTTGTGGTTAGTCTATGAAAATCCAGGAGAGATATAAATGGAGAGAAATCCCTGCTGATGGAGTCACTGCTCTAAGCTTATTTTTCCCCCTTGCTGTAAAGATGTAGTAGGGTTTCAGAAAGGAGTGAAAAAATATTGGATCAGAATAATCGTTTTTTCATTATTTCTGCTCCTGTTTGTGGTTGATGATCCAAATTAAAGCTGGAACAAAGTGGAGTGTCACTGTTACAAATGACACAAGGCTGCGCAGAGCCAAATTGTGACTGTGGCTCCGAGCCTGGCATGACTGTTCACTTTCTGTGAAAGGCTCTATCCAACTTCCAAGATTTCTCTTTCTCAGCCCTTTTAGTCTCATATTTACTGCAGCACATTATGGAGGAGACATATGTAATGTGTTCCCTCTCTTGGGCTTTGCTTATGCAAAGAAAATCACTGTCACTGCTGCTGCAGTGGAAGCAGCACGGATGCACTCCTTCAAGGTAAGACAGCGTCCTGGAAAAATTGCTCTGCTTTTGAAGTAATTATTTCCAAATAAAATTGGAACAGTGTGCCCACCTGAGGACCATGATAACTCTAGGTTATTATTGTAATCATGCTGGTTAATTTTTCCATGTAGAATAGTTCATTTTAGCCTCCTTGTGAATGGAATTTATAATAGCACAGCCAGTGGTGGCTTGTCCTTGGTCTATTTTATACCAGCTATGTCCATGGGGGAGTCTGAGTAAAGGGCAGATATAAGATGAGAGAGAAGATTATAATATCATAATAAAGATGAAGGGTACCAGTTTTGTTCCATAAACACAGCAAAGCACGAGTGTTGCTAGTGGAGCTCACAATGTGTCAGGACTCACGCTGCGGTTTTGAAATCTCAGCCTGAAATTTGGAAGCTGTTGGGGGAAAATCATAATTCAGGTTAATCAGTCCCAGATACTTATTGCCCCACTTTTTGCTGTCAGTGGTGGCAGCATTATGTGCACCCTACCTGGATATGACGATGTTGTGCTTTTTCATTTACACTTTATTCTGTACCTACTGCTAGACAGTCTGTCCCCCAGCCACTAAAAAAGACCCATCAAATCAGCTACGGGAAAACTTCAGAATAATGTAAACCCCCATAGCTGGGGTTTCAGGGAGAGCTGAGGGCAGGTCACAGCTCAGCAGATCTGCCTGAATTGCTGGATGCTGTCCAGCCATCCCCAGAGTTCAGCAGAAGATGGACACTGCCAGGGTGGCACGGGTCAGGGCAGAAAATCCTGCTTGCTCTTGGAAAATGTGACAAAATTACAGATTGCTGAAGATGGCATTGGGATAAAACACTGTTAGGATGACAAAATTCTGCTGTGTAGCAACTCTGAAAGTACTCCATGTTTCTGAAAATATGCTACTGAAGTTCAGTCCCACTGATACAGCCACACGAGGTTGTATGGTCTCAGGAGCATTTGGATCTCAAAAGCTGAATGTTATTCCATTGGCCTAATCTGATCTTTCTCTCTGCTTTCTGGTTTCTCTCTTTTTCCTTGGGCTCCAGAGCCTCTTTGAGGCCTCTGGGATCCAGATAACTGTTTTGGTTTCGGCATTCTTCCCCTATCTAAAGCAATATAAAATGAGACTTTGGACACTCTCTGGGAGGTGAAGTATGAAAGACGCTAAGGGATACATTTAATCTCTACGCAGCTGGTGTCTGAGAAAAACTCAGAATGCTACTGATGCTATCAAGATCTGACCAGGCTGCAAAATACGAATACTGCAATTCCTATATCTCAAGGTCAGGAGATCCATACTCACAAAATCCCACTTAATTAGGATTTCGATGCTCATATTGCATAAGAGGTGGATAACCTTCAGGAAGAGCAGTAGGAAAAGTAGTGTTTCTCAGATTTGGAACAGGAGAATGTAAAATATTGCTGTCAGCCTCCAGAATGACTGATTCTGGTTGTAGATAAAGCTGACCTTTCCACAGAGATATGCAGAATAAACCCAACACATATTGCACAGTATCTTTCCCACCTTTTGGCTTGAAATCAGAAGATATAAGCTGTGATTGATTTACATCACAAAACTGAATGCCAACAGCTGCCTATGAAAGCTTAATAAAAGACATTGTTTATGAGCATCAGCTTTGACTCCAGCATGTAATCCTGCCAGAGGCCAAATGCTCTGTAGCAGGAGCACCCAGCCTTCAGTGCTTTGTATTGTTATCTTGCAATTGATGCAGAAAATGGGGAAAACAGACACAACTCACTTTAGAGAGATATAAGTGGTATCATTATATAGGAGGAAAGAAAGCTAAAGCAGTCCCTTTCCATGCCATTCCTATGTTGGTGTAACCCCTGAAACGAACAGAATTGCTCTGATTTGAATAACAAGTGATTCAGGCATAATCTGCTCTCTTGCCTTAACAGTGAAGCTGTACAAACAGATTGGACTTGTGGACCTTAAAAAAATTAGGATAATGGGTAATCAGAAGTTAGTGCATGTATATTTTGGTGATTCTGATCCATTCAGCAGCTGCTGCTGCTGAAGCTAATCATAGTATTTGCATGGCTATTGGATATGATTTCCCAGCAGAATTGATCACAAAGGAGATTTGTGCCCTGAAATAAGGGCTCAGCACTCTGGGTACCATGGGCCCTCTGGGAATTTTTCATTTCCCAATGGGACATAATCACAGTTTTGAACTGGGCAGTCAAAGGATATAATTCTCAGAGTTAAACCACTTCACCCCATCATCCATCTTGCTGTTGTGAGCCAGCACCATTTCCAGCAAGCTACCTGGCAGCACTGAGAAGTGATTTGCAAGCATGTCTGTTCTCATGGGGATAAATAATGAACTGAGCATCATTCAAAGGCAGGTTCCTAGAAACAGGGGAGGAAAAGTCACGAATGGAGGCTGAATTAGTTTGATATTGCAGTGCTTTTAGAGAGGCCCTGGTACCCTGTGACTTTGCACCAGCAGGGGCACGGGGCAGCATTAGCCACATGGTGTCTTGATTGGTGGCAGCCCCAAATCTGTTGTCCCTGACATTTCATTGAATTGTGTGCTGGAATAACCCTGGCCCTGCAGGGAACCACCTAAAAGGCTCACGCTTCCGTGTGAAGATGGAAGGGAAACCCAAGGTGGGACGAGGTCTTCCTGAGCACTGTGGATTAATGGGGTCTGGCGAGGTGTCAGCGTGTTTGCCGGCAGTGCTGGTGGAAAAAACTCCACTCACTGGGAGCTGCTCTCCCGCCAGTCCCAGCCGGTATGGCTTGCTCCATGTGCCCGGGAATCCCTCACGGAAACAAGGTCACCGACGGGAATCACGCACCTGTTTTTTTGTACCTCATCCTGGAGTTCATCACTGTGAAAGGGGATGGGTTTCTTTTCTCGTTCCATGGCCGGGCCGACATCAAGCAAACCTCCCTGCTCTGCACGGAGGGTGGTCGGGGGTGTGCTCTTCAGTACTGTTCTGTTTGCATGGAAGCATTATGCATTCACAGAACAACCCAGCTCAGCTCACAGCATTCTTCCCGTGCTGAAGAGTCCTAAGGCACTGCCTGGTACCTCGTGCCGAGCCTGTCACCGCAACAAGTGCCTCTAGACAACCTTCTGCTCTAAGCGCTGAGATTGATTTAGTTATCAGCCCAGACATTGCCATCACGAGCAATCATCTTCAAAGAAGTGATAGGCAGAGCATCTGGGCCAAATTGTAACGTGATTACCTGACAGAGTCTTTAATAAAGACAATACTTTAGAGACACTTTGGTTGATCTGAATTCTCTCTCCTTTTTTTTTTTAGATTTAATTTTAGAACAGCAGTGCTGGAAACACACTCCCTGAGCCATGTACAGGGGCATGAGTCAGGAAAGGATTCTGGCTTGAAAGAAAACAGAGACACTGACCGTTCCCTTTTGCAGCGCCTAGGGAAAGGGAACCTGAAAAAGCAAATAAACATTTCAGAATGCAGTTTGATTTTAATAATCTTAAGGTTTCTAGTAAAGAAACAAAACAAAAACCAAAAAAAACTTTATTAAACAATTAGAAAGGATCAGTTTAGATTAAAAAAAAAAAAGTAATTCACTGTTCATTTAAATCATCCTTGGAACTAGCACTGCCCGCTGAGCGAGAAGCAAAGATAAAAGTGATACAAGGAAAGCGTTTAAAGGACTTGAAAAATCCCGATGTGCCCGAAAACATTAAAACCCTGGCAGAGAACAACGCCTGCTCGGCGGGGGCCGTAGATCCCAGGCAGCTCCTGCAGCGCTGGCCGGCCCCCGCAGCGCGGTCCGTGCCCCCGCCCGTGCCCGGCCCCAGGTGTCCCGCGGAGGGACAGGGATAGAGAGAGAGGGAGGGGAGCCCCGCCCGCCCCGTCGGGCCGCCCCTCGCGGGATCCCCGCGCTCCCGCCCCGCCGGGGCCGCCCCCGCGCTC
>VZRV01008977.1:408535-497441 GCA_013398115.1 Falcunculus frontatus
GGCTTCGCTCCCGCGGGGCTGGGCTGGGCTGGGCTGGGCTGAGCTGAGCTGAGCTGGGCTGGGCGCTGCGCTCCCCCCGCGCTGCCGCAGCGGGACGCGGGGGCTGCATCGCCCGGCGGTCGCTGTGGTCATCCCGCCCCGCCATCGGCACCGAGGGCTTCGTGCCCCGGAAGACGGTGAGGTGCATCCCTCTCGCTGTTGCCACCGGGGCTGCATCTGACGGGGGTCGTGGGTGCTTCCCCCACTTCCCTGGGGGCTCCATCTCCTGCGGGAGGGCAGGGTGCATCTTCCCACCCTGCTCTTCATCTTACCCAGAGTTGTTTGTGCGGGGCAACAGCTCCCCCTCCATGCGTCAGTGGGGTGCTTCCCCCGTGATCCCTGGGGCTCCATCCCCAGGGGGGCTGAGTGTCGCATCTCCTCTGGAGGGGCTCAGGGGGATGCGTACCCCATCGTCTTGGAGGCTCCATCTCCAGGAGGCTGGTGCGTCCGTGTCCAAAGGCTTTTGGGGTTTATCGCTCTGTAGGGGCAGGTGTTGATAGGGTCCGTCCTGCCAGGGTTGGTGGGGTTTTGTTCCTCTGGGGGTCAGTGGGCCGCATCCCCTGACATGGGGTCCCTGAGCAGCCCTCGCTCTGCTGATCCCGGCGTGCCTGCCTGGGGGGCGGGGGGCAGCTCCATCGCCTGCTGTGACACTTTGTCCTATCTCCCCGCGCCGTGGATTAGGTCGTGTTGTGACAGTGCCTGTTACTGTCTTGCAGTGCAGCAGGACCCGGGGATGTGAGGAAGAGGGGTTGCCGTTGCAGAAAAAACAGCAACCACCCCCCTTCCCTGTACGCAGCAGTTTAATAAGATCAGACAGCATGAAGCATGTGGCCGATTTTTTCCCCGCTAATCATCAGAAGGTAGTTCTCTGTGTTATTAAATACTCCTGTTCTCACAAAGCGGGCTGTGATATATGCAGTGTTGTAAGCCCGGGAGCAGTTGTGGATGAGATATGTAAGAGGAAAACATCAAGAGCTGACCTCAAACTCTTAAGTTAACTGTGCTGCCTCTCCTTCGGGTGGCCTGGGGTACTCTCTTAAACCTGTCTCAGTTTGTAACTATCTAACCATAAAAAAAAAAGCTCTGGTGCCCCTTTGAAGGTGTCATAAAGCTGTAAATGGGCTTAATATAGCCCATCCCGTTAACCTCAGTGCTTTCTCTCGGTATCGTTTTAATGAACGGCAATGCTCGTGAATTTCTCTCAACGGGCTGTCAAATCTTCTCTGCTTCTGGCTGGGAGAGAGCGCGGTGAAACCTTGGGAGAGGAATCGTCCCAGAAATGCCTTCACTCCCTCGTCCCTGGGGGCTGTGGGAGTTCGTGGGGGATTGACACAAGATGCTGGTGCGCTCTGGCCAGTGCAGTGGCAGCAGGTTCAAGCACTGTCCCTGCATCAGCCTCTTGTTTTTAGTGGAGACATCAGGGCTTGGGCTTCGTTTTACCCCTGGCAGAGGAGCAGCCGGAGTGGCTGTGAGCAGGTGTTACCAGAGTCCTCAACCGCCTCGGTGACAGTCCCTCTGCTTTCATTTTAAGGCAAACTGCAATGCCTGAACGCCCTCTGCAACTCTCACTTTCATGTGTAGGATGCATGTCCTTGCAAATACTGTGCTAATCCCTTGGGATGACTCACAAACTTTTGTAGAGTGCCTTCTCCCTCTCTTGCATGGGTCTTTGCACTCGACGAATTATCTTCTGGGTAGCCAAAGCTCATGGTGCGTGGAAGAATAGCCTGTGATATTACTGAGTTAATAATTTTCTGAAAAACAAAATGCCTGAATGCAAATAGAATGGAAAATGTGTCTTTGAAGTCTTTTTTTCTTTAAAATTATTCAGTGCCTAGCCTGGAGGAAACCTATTTTTTTAAACTTTTATAAAACTCACGAACATTTTACGGAAGTGAGAAGGATTTATTTTTCTCTTTTTTTTTTTTTTTTTAAAGTATTTTGGTTTTCATGACATGAGTTTTTTTCTGTGTTCTCTTTGAAATCTTGACAGGGCAATGCTAGTCTAAAAAACTTGATGAGTGAGTAGATGTTTAGTCTGGTTTACCAGCTCCTGAGCTGGCAAAGGCAGCTGCCAGCAGCTCTGCCAGGGGCACAGCAGGGCTGGGTCCAGCCAGGGATGCCCAGGATTACCGGGGCAGAAATCAAGACAGGATTGTCTCATATGAGTTGAAGTAGGAAGAGAAGGTCAGAGTCCAAGTGGTATTGCAAAGGATTTCCCAGGAATGCAGAGAGCTGCAGCTATCTCGCGTGGCAGGTATCTACTGCAGGGGTTATTTGGCAATGCTGGTGACATCAAACCTTGATGTTGTAAGGGTCAAATTTAAAAGCTATTGCATATCTTCATGCTATTGCCATGGGTGTTTTGCTAGCTCTTCAGTAGCTTTGTGAAATAGGGAGCATCTCTGAGCAGGATTTTGGCTGGGTGCACGAGTTCATGCTTGTGTTGGGAGGTACGGAAGACTTTAATATAAGGTCCATCTGCCTTAGCTCATCTGCACAAGCATTGGGAAATGCTTCCTGCCTTTAAAATCCAAGTCCTGACATCTGTGGAAAAAACCCCTTTTTTAAAAAAATGATAGTTCTTGTACACAGCACACTTTGTCTCCTGAAAGGACAGCTGAGTTGCCCCAAATGAAAAGCTCTGGGTTTCGCCAGAGTAGCATGTGAAAAGGTCTTATAATGCTGGCACATTTCTAAACTGTTCTGAATGTTGTTGCTTAAAGCAGCTTCTTTACTACATTTGTACACATTTCTATACTAGCTAATATTTCTGAATGTTATTGTTGTCTCCAGTATAGAACTTGAACTCTTGCTGGGTTTGCTGCAGGTGTTCCTGGGTGCTCTATGTAGCATTCTTACCTGAAAGGGGTTCAAACCACCAATAAATTCCATTTGACAAATGCAGAATTACCAAAAAAAAAAAAAAAAGTAGTTTTAACTGGGCAATGTTAAGTCAGGAAATACAGAGGCTGAGGCTCCAACAGCAATATTAACTTGGCTTCAGTACACATCCTGTAAGCTCTTTTATGACATACACCTCATAATGTAAACAGGAATAAGCACGTAGATTAACGTATGCAGAGAAGGAGTAGAAAAGAGTGTTTTTCTGGATTTGCCCCCCTTGTCCCTGTGACAGCTGGGTCTTGCACAGAGCCCGGGAAAGCCTGGCACTGCCTTGCACCACGCTGGGCAGTGCATCCAGCGCCGACTCCGGCGTACCCGACGGCTGATGGAGTGAAAATAGCAGCAGCAAATGAGTAATTTGGGTTTTGTTTCTGCCAAAACAATAGCAGGGTAATGAACTGCATTTTGTTCCTTAAGGTGTGTGAGTTGTAGCATGTATGATCCTTGAGCGTTCCCTCTTGTGCTGCTCCCCACTGGCATGTCTGGCCCTGCTGAGGCTGCTGTGGTTGTAATGAAGTGCAGTGGCTTCACTTTGGTGAGTCTCAGCTTTCTGCTTCTATTACCCACGTGCTACAGTAACAGCTCTCCCGGCTAATTTTAACTAGATCATGTACAAAAGTGATTAAATGAATATTGTACTTTAATACAGATCTGCAATGGACCAAGCAGTATTGCTCTTTCTATTATGTTGTCTTAATTAAAAACTGTGTTATTAATGTATTTCACTGAATTGATAAATTTAGCCTGAAGGTCAAATAGTCTAATCTGACCTTTGTCATGTCACAAGACATTATATCTTGTGTAGCTACCACTGTTCTGAGCTGGAGATTTGCATGCGATGTGGTGTCATCTAGGGCAGCGTCTGTGGTCTCTCAGCAGCAGCTTCCAGCAACGACAAAGGTGATCTGGGTGAATAAAATTAATTTATGGGTACTCTCCAGGAGAAAATAATTATCCTTTTCTGTCTAAAAAGGGCTCCTAATCTAGTATCAGCGCGCTGATACTGCTGCCTTGCTGTGACATTGCAAAGCTCTGCAAGGGAGGTGGGAGCAGCTGTAATACTGCAGTCTAATACTTCTCCTGTTATACCTGCCTAATGGCACCTCCTCTTCAGTGCAGCTTCCCAAGGATGCTGCTAGAACATTGTCGTAAGCCATGCTGTTGTGCTTTAATTTCATTATTGTTCGATTTGCCCAGCATTTTATTCACTTTCTCTGCAGTGTTAGACAGTTTGCAAAGGGGGTTAGTAGCTGGGTGGGTTACAGCACTTACTGTGTGCACTTAATCTAAATTTCTCTCTAAGTGGAATTGTATTAAAGTGATTTGGTAAAACTTGGAAATTACAGCAAGGCTGCTTTTGTTAATTGACCTCCCCCCCGCCCCCCCAAATAACTGTGTTTATTAAAATTGTCATGACTCACACAGAATGGTTCAAATCAAACAGAGTGTCTGGATCCCACTGGGTTTTGGTTCTGGCTATTTTTGCTGTGTGAGAAGCGAAGGTAGGCACCACTCTGGGGTCTCCCCATGGTGAAGGGCCAGCTGTCCCCTGTCAGCTCTCACATGTGGAACAGTACCTGTCAGGATTTGTGCTGGGGGACTTGTCAGACAGAACAGCATTGAAAAATGAGAAAACCATGGAAAATGGTCTCTTAACTACATTAAAGACTTGTGAAACTTCTGTCATTCTGCAAAAAAACCCTGTAATTTTTACACAGTGGAGCCGTCCTCCCTGACTCAGACTGGGAAAAAGACCTATTCAATGTTACATTTTAATCATACGCAACACAAAGACTTTTGCTGTGCTGTTTAAAATCCAGCTTTCTTTCAGGCTGTGTTCTGCCGGGATGTTTTCATCCAAAACGGACTGCTGAGGCTGACAGGAACAGTCTGAAAAAGCAGCTCTAACCTTCCTTCCTGACACTTCAATAGTGACACCCACTGTGGGAAACTAGGGCATAAATGCATTAACACTTGTCACTGGGAAGAAAATCCTCTCCATGATGGGGACCAGAAGAGAGTGATTCCTAGATTCATAATACAAATTGGTTCATTATTTATTTCAACCAAAGTCTGTAGGTGCTGCTACAATGAAAAATTAAAGTGCACTTTACAGGATAGATGTGAGCTGACACCCTGCCAAACCCAAAGCCTTCCTGACCTACAAAACGAAGGAGAGCTTTGATGCTTGCTCCACTCTTTGCAAAGTCTCAGACAAACAGGCTTTGTCCAGAATTTTGACAGAGGTAGGACCTCCTGAAACAGATGCCAAACCCACCATGTTCACTGTTGCCTTCCAGGGAAAACATCCTGCTTTTGCCTCTTGGTATTACAGATCTGCATGAGAGCAGCCCAGCTGCTTGGTCTTCTGTAAATACTTTGGACTTCACTGGGTATCCTCTTACCCATGCCACCATCCTGTTGCATGTTGTCTGTAAGTTTAGCAATGCTCTCATCTTCCCAGATGGGTAAAAGACAGATTGTTTCCTGCTGGAGCAGGGTTTTTCCACTCCTCCAGCTGTATGCAAATACAACACTTGTATAAATCAGTAATTGTGATCTGACTGAAGAAACACACTCCTGCTTCTCTCTCTGCTTACAGGGCAAAAGCTGTTGCCCGGTAGTGTGGGGAAAGTCTGGCTTTAATACTGAGCTGTGTGTTTTACTGGATGTGCTGGTCTTAGTATCATAGAATGGCCAGGACTTGAAGGAACCCTAAAGGTCATGCAGTTCCAACCCGCCTGCCATGGACAGGGACATCTTTCACTAGACCAGGTCGCTCCCAGCTCCATCCAACCCGGCCTTGAACACAGCTTCTCTGGGCAACCTGTTCTAATGCCTTGCCAACCTCAGAGTGAAGAATTTTTTCCTATACCTAGTCTAAGCCTGGTCTCTTTCAGTTTGAAGCCATTTCCCCTTGTTCTGTCACTACAGGCTCTTGTAAGAAGTCTGTCTCCATCTTTCTTGCAGACTCCCTTCTGGTACTGGAAGGCTGCAATGAGGTCACCCCAAAGGCTTCTCTTTCCCAGGCTGAGCAATTCCAACTCTGTCTTTCCTCATAAGAGAAGTCCTCCATCCCTCTGATCATCTTGGTGGCCTCCTCTGGACTCTCTCCAGCAGGTCCCTGTCCTTCCTGTGCTGGGACCCCAGAGCTGGCTGCTCCAGGTGGGTCTCAGCAGAGCAGAGCAGAGGGGCAGAATCCCCTCCCTCCCCTGCTGCCCACGGGGCTCTGGCTGCAGCCCAGGACACGTTTGGCTCTCTGGGCTGAGAGTGCCATGGCCGGGGCATGTCCAGCCTCTCACCCACCAGCTCCCCCAAGTCCTTCTGGGCAGGGCTGCTCTCGGTCTGTTCATGCCCAGCCTGTGCTGGTACCGGGAGTGCCCTGACCCAGGTGCAGCATCAGCACTTGGTCTTGTTAAACTTCAAGACGTTCCCATGGCCCTGCTTCTTGAGCTTGTCCCAGTCCCCCTGGATGGCATCCTGCCCTTCAGGTGTGTCAACAGACTCACTCAGCTTGGTGTCATCTGCAAACTTGGTGAGGGTGCGCTTGGTCCCTTTGTCTGTGTCATTAATGAAGATATTAAATCACACTGGTCCTTGTACGGACCCCTGAGGGACTCCACTTGTCAGTGACTCTGAGACACTTGACTGCTACTCTTTGGATGGGACCTTCTAACCAGTTTCTTACCCATCTAACAGTCCACTCATCAAATTCATCTCTCTTCAATTTAAAGGGAAGGATGTTGTCACAGGGATCATATCAAAGACTTGACAAAAGTCCAGATAAATGATATCTTTCCTTGTCCACTGATGTGGTCACTCCATCTTGGAAGGTCACTAGTTTGCTCAGGCAGGACTTACCCTTAGTGAAGCTGTGCTGGTTGTCCCAAATCACTTTCCTGTCCTCCATGTGCCTTAGCAGAGCTTCTAAGATGCTCTGTTCCATGATCTTCCCAGTCACAGAGGTGAACATGACAGGTAACTCCCAGGGTCCTCTTTTCTGCCCTTTTTAAAAGATGGGTACAGTGTTTCCTCTTTTCCAGTCACCTGGGATTTCACCTGACTGCCATGACTTTTCAAATATCATGGAGAGAGTCTTGCAAACTACATCAGCCAATTCCCTCAGGACTCTGGGATGCATCTCACTGGGTCCCATGGACTTACAGACGTGGTGGTACATCATGTACGTTATGTACTCAGGTGGTCATGGACCTGATCTCTACTTAGAGTGGGAGGGACTTGGTCCCCCAAAGTCTCCATCCTGCTGTCCATCCACTCGAGGGATGTGGGAAGAGAGGTTGCCAGTGGAAACTGATGAGCGAGATCTGTTGAGGTATTTATTTTCAATACAAAGATCAAAAAGAGACTTCAGAATCCATGGGTTTTGAGAAAGCTTCTGTCCAAAGTCTGCAGCGAAACACAAACCCCAAAGGCTTTGCTTACTTAATGGCACCCTAATGCTCTGATGCACATGGTGCAGCTTCTTTGTGTCCTCTGCTCTGGCAGCCACCCCTGGCAGCCACCTCTGCTCATTGTAGTGCCTGGCTGTCAGCCCATCAGCTTTAATCAGGGCTGGCAGGAGCTTCGATGGCAACTGACCGCATGTTAAAGACGAAAGTCTCTGTCTCATCTGAACTCAGTTCTCTTTGTGAAGGATTTCAAATGACAAGCGGGACAGGTATTAAACTTTAACCAGCTGTTCATCTTTAAAATATTAATCCTGTTCTTATGCTCTTACCTGTTTTCCCAGCATGCCTAGGTTTGAAGGACTCTCAAGAGTGATAACTTCCTACCTTGTGGTCATCCCAGATCTGCAGTGCCAGTTTCCAGTTTTCAAGCCCTCCTCACAGGTGTCTCTGCTGGGAACATGCTCACCATGTTTATCTGGGAATACAATATGCTGAATTCAGGCCAGTTTTCAGTTTTCCTCCCAGGCTCTCAGCAGCACAGATTATATTCCCTTTCTCTTAATCATCTTCCCCACCCTTTATTCTTCTGTACCACAGAGCAACCTTCCTCCATATGGGTTGTATTTGGATCCTCCACTTCTTGGGGTGAGGAGCTGAGCAGAAAAATGTCTTCATTGCTATGATGGGGCTTGGGCTGTGAGATGACATGTGGCACATCCTATTCCAGCAGGAATCCATCTCCTCCCCCTTACAGAGTAAAAGACATCCTCCTCTTTTTCTTCTGAATAAAGCTACAAGCATTTCTGTGTGGGAAATCTGTCCTGTAGCTCAGCTGGAAATAAATAAATGCAGCAAACAAATGGGTGGCACCGTTCCAAAATGCACAGTTATTCCGGCTGGTGCACTGTGGCTGCTGAGAGGTGTGGGGCTCGGGGGAGCGGGGTGTGATGGGCTCAGCTTGGCCTGCAGCCTTGTCTTTCGGGCCACGTCCACATGCTCATCAAAGGATTCAAACCTCTGTGCAGTGAGTAGTCTGAAGTGTGGTGAATCACAGCTTCTGGATATGTAGGGTGGAAAGGACCTGCTGGGTCACCTGTGCTTTACTTCCAGGAGGATTCTTCCTAATTAAAGCATAACTCATGATTGCAAGATGTCTTATTTGGGTCGTTGGATAACTTGGAGTCCTCTCTGTGAGACATGAAAGTGTATTTACTAATGTGCCTGTAAATGTCTCAGCTGTGAGGCTGTTATTTACTGCACTATTGTAATGCAAATGTTTGTGGTTATGTTTGCATTGATCACACAGACAGTGCACACAAATGTTGTTTCTTGCGGTATTTAGGCTTGCTTTTTTTTTCCTTCCTGCTGTATCTGTTCTGTTAGACACTATATAATAGGAATTGCTTGAAGTGTAATTGCCTGTCACTCAAGTGCCATTTTACAATATAAAGCTGTATCAATTAACAGATTCTGCCTCCTCCAATTAATTTTGATTCTTGGAGGTAGATAGCATTGTTTGTCTGCACAACATACCACTAAATCATTTGGTACTTTGTACATTTATTTGCTTTTAAATGTAATCTATGTGAAAGGTAATGGCCTGTAGTTACAGCTGCAGAAAAGAACATTCATTGTCAGAGTCTTCTGGCTGGCTGTGGTGCTCCTAGCATGGATGCAGCCTGACTGCTCTAGTGTGATAGATGTGAAATCACTGGTCGTAGACAGCCAAAAAGGGGGCAGCTGCCCTCTTTTCATGTGTGTCTTGGGTCGGGAAGTAGGGAAAGGTTTAGATGTCACAGTTGCAAGTTTCCTAAATGAACTATTTTTTCAAGTTTGTCAGTCTGAAGACCAGTATGTCCTACACGACTCCTGTGGATGCAGGCAAACATCAGAAATGGTAGCTCAGCTTGAGAAACACAGGGAAACTGTTTAGAGTTGGTGTTTCTTGTTCGGAGTGGTCCTCCAAAGGAGTCGCTTTTCAGTGCATACAGACACGTTGGGAAAATGGAGCCTGTGAGTAGGAAGCCTTGACAGGAGGCAGCCTGCTTTGAGATTAATGATTTTATCTGTGGCCTTTTAATACCTCTTATAGATGGGATGATAGCTCAGGAGTAATCTCTCTGATGGGAGGCAGGAAGAGCTGCTGTTTGGAAGGTATGATATGACATCTTTTAGTGTCTCTCTTCAGTGTTCATTGGGGATAATCCTACCTTGGGGTAAGGGATGGCCTTAGATTTGATGGAGATTGGATTAGGTGCCAACTGATTCAGGTATCTAATCTATAAAGAGTAAAACTATCAGTCTGAGTCATGTAAGTACACAGGGAAATATATTTTGAACTTCATTTACTATTAAATAGTCAAGACAGTGGACATTACATTACCTCCTGGCAATGATACTGCCATGAGCTCATACTCATAGGGATCTCTGGATCCATTGGCTTTTGTTGTGGGTGGGAGGGAGGTGGCTGTTCCAAGAATTACTGTAAGTTGCTAAAACTGATTACATTATTATTTTTTTATTTGTAACAAACTGTTAGTCTGTCAAAACTGAACTCGAGGTCTTCTATGGAAGACCTAATACTTGCCTGAAAATCACCTGGTTTCATTTTGGTCTGTAGTGGCCTGGAGTTTGCCCAGACTGCCGAAAATCATTGGTATTTCAAGGCCATTGTGTGGGCTCTGAGTGTCAATGTGTGTCTAAGCTGTGTTAAGAGTCAACACCCCTTATTTTGGGGAACAAAAAAAGATCCATTGGGGCCCATTTCTGCTAAAGCCAGAGCAAACCTGGAACAAAACCCCACATCTTTTACAGTCATCTTTTTCTTTCAGCTCCCACGTCCATTTATTTCATGATGCTGTTGGCACTGCAGGGACAGTTTGCTCTTCCTCTACTGCACTCAGAAACTTTCTGTTGGCTGGCAGGTGCCTTTGGCAGTTTGCATTGAGGAGCAAACTGTGATTTCAGTTTAAATGAACACTGCTTGTCTTAAATAAGAACTTGTTTAAACAAAGTCAGGTTAAAAACCAAGTAAGACTCTTTATGGAAGAGCTTCCAGTTTAAACATGGCCTGGCAGGGATGTGCACAAGCTTGCCAGTGTTTCAGAGAGGTGACCCTTTACAGTGGCGTCCTTGTGTCCTTGTTGAAGGTGCTCAGGAAAGAGCAGGTTCTCAGCCTCCCTTAAATCTGGCCAAATTTTGAAGGGATAGTGAGAAAAGTGGCCTATCTTGTGTTGATACAAAGTGAATGCAGGATTTTTCAGAGACCTACTTGTTTCAGTGAAGAGTGTGCAGTAATAACCATCTCTGCTGTGCTGGGAAAGACTTATAAAGTCATTCAGGACAATAAGCAGCTGCTTATTCAGGGTGCTGGCATGCTTTCTTCTGGCTACCTGGTGGTCAGGTATAAGCTGCTGCTCAGTCCAGGCCACTGTCTGAAGTGGTGTCCCGGAGGAGCTGTGTGTCCAGGGGTGATGGGCACAAACCTGCAAGAGTAAACCCGCTCCCTGTGCTAGCAGTGCTCTTGCTACTTATTGCTCTGCATTGCAGGAGCCCAAACTGATATCCAAAATATGAGTTCCACCTGCCTCTTAGTTTTCCTGATCACTTTGGTACTTGTAATCCCCACTTTACGCTCCTGTTGCTATGAAGAAAGACAAAACAGGCAGGAGACCCTGATTATGTGCTTGAGAAGCAATTAAATGGTGTTGGAAATGCTGCCAAAACATGAAAAGCAAAGGGAAAGGACGAATCTGGGGAAAAAAATTATTTTCTGTTTCTTACATTGTGTGTATTATTAGTAGATGGAAAATTATTTCAGACAAAGCTGTGAATTTTGTTTGCCCTTCTAAAAACATTCTAATTATTTTTAAAGCTTCCCTGTGAGTATTATGGCCAACCTCATTTCACAGCTAGATGTATTCATCTCAGTTAAATGCAATGGACAAAATCTACAAAACCCAACTGCTTAACATTATAAGCAGCTTGCATAAACATGAATTATTAAGGTCACAAAAGCTCCTAGAAACGAGCCGAAATGAGTGCACTGTTGCATTTCTTTTTTCAAAACATGCATTAATTAATAAGGGGCTTAGCGCCCAGACTGTTTCTCCCCCCTCATCTCCATCAGATTTTGCTTTCATCAAGTGGAGGGAAAAGTGTCAGTTCTCTCTCTTCCTCCTCCCTTTTGTTTGGCTGGAGCACAGGAAGGTGCCAGACTTCATCCTTCACAAGCCAATCATTCACAGCTGTGATACCCTAAAATGCTCAGGCGGGTTGTGTTGGGGCTATTACAACAGCAACACCCCCTCCAGAACGGCCAGGAGTTACATTTCATGTCTTCTAGGACTGCCAGAGTAGGAGCAGGAGTCTGAAGACAGGCTGCCAGGAGCTAGAGAGTAGTCACATCCACATGTTTGGGCAGCGCAGGGAGAGCAGGGTGCTCACAGGAGAAATGTGGAAGAGAATAAGACAATGAGGAGAACGTGGTGGCAGCGAGAGGTCCCATCCTCTCTCTGGAAGCACCACGCACCCCGGTTTGTGTAGGTGTGGGCATCATGTCGTATGCTGGTCCCTTCCACGTGTCATATGCTGGTCCTTCTTCCATGTGGTGTGGGCACAGGGTGGCCATGGAGGTATCGGAGCTGTAGGAGCATTTGGTGGGAGCTCCACTCCAGCCCTTTCCAGCACAGGAAATAATTTCAGCAGCTTGACTGAGGAAAGGGCTGGCGTGACTGAGGGGCCAAGCCCTCCTTGTGTTCAGAGTCAAAGCACATGTCAAGGTCAGCACTGAAAGATACTTGCAGCAAGGAGCTGAAGAATAAAAAATATATTAATAGAGTGGTGGTAATTTTAAAAATTGATTAATTGAGTTGTTGTGCTGGCTGTAGAGGAGGCGAGTCAGATTAACTATGTGGAGGGAAGAGGCTGCAGTGACCAAGTAGGAGTTGAGGAGAACTTCAGTGGTAGGTGCTGGTGGTGGTGGTGGTAGGGGAAGGCTGAATCTTGTTGAGCTTGCACAGGAAGAAGCAACTCAGACGAGAGAGCTTACTCATGGGACTCTGTGTTTAGGAGAGGGGATGCCTTTAGAGACAGTCCTAAAATGTCAAAAATATTACGAGTGAATATTGCAAGCGAACTTGTGTGTAAGGTGGTTGAGGCTTGGTATTCTGGAGATGGAAAATGGCTTGAGACTTTCTCACCTGGTTTTCACTGTAAGTAAACCTTCTAAGGCAGACACCTCTCTGTGGTTGTCAGTGTGGAGAAGGTGGGGATGAAGGCTGATGGTTGGCATCTCTGCTGTCTGTGGTCCTGGCATCTGCAGAAGAAACTCAGGTAGGCAGGGTTTGGATTGTTGAACCCCAGAAAACAAAATCTTTACTTTTGGCCTAGCTGTGACTCCATTTTGCTTGGTGCCCTAATGAAATACAGCACAAGTGCCAAGACATCTCATGTGGTCTTCTAAAAATCTTCCCAGGTACCACACCTGTGCTTTATCTGTGAAGAATCTGATTTCTGCAGCCACTAGAGAAGCAAGTGTGTTCAAGGAGACACAAATGTTAAAGCCGTTGTTCAAATGCTTCTCCGCTGGGGTGGGTACCTAGTTTTAACTTCCCAAACAGTAAAGAGGTTCTTTGGGATGAGTTTGGAGGGAGGACCTGCCTCCACCATGCTGTGAGGTGGGACACAAAGGCCACAGTGCAAGCATTCACACCAGAGATTAATGTTTATCGGGCCTGCCTTGTTATAAAGCAAGAAAAATGTTTGTGCCATGCTTCATTCCAGCATGGTTTTTGAAAATTAGCCTCATCAGAGGGTGCTTTTGATATATAATAAAAAAACTCTAAGCAACAAAGGAGCTTTAAAAGAAGGAAAGACTTGACATATTTGTTAATACTCAGGGTAGCAATGCATTAATTTTAAGGCATGCTTTTTAGGTTTTTTTTCTTAAATAAAATGAGGACACTAATTAAAATTAATCCATTTATAAATCTTTCCATATCCAATTTTAAAGCGTAAATAAAACATTTGCCTTGTCTGTCCCTTTTCTCATCCTAAGACAATACAGACAATGTAACTTTTAACTCTTTCAGGTAACGAGCAGATAGAGCTATCTTTAATGATTTGCTAAAAGATATAAAATCTGGTGGCACAGTGGAGATAGCTTTTAAAAGTGCAGGAAGGATGGCAGTGGAAATGTTGGGAGTGCCTTAAAATGGGTTTTAATGCTTGCCTTTGGGATCTGCAAACCTGAGCAGTTTCTTGCCCTGGCTGCCTCCCTGTCCTCCATTCCCACCCCTTTCACAAAAACGAGCTGTCTGCTGGCTGTCTTCCTTGATATGCATTTTTTTCAGTGTGATAATTCACATTATAAATTAAACAGGGATGAATTTACTCCAGTTTTGCTCCCAAAGTCAGGCAGGATTTTAATAGGTGAGGTTGAAAAAAGAGAGGTGGTAGGCCAATCTACAAATATACCATATTTGATTAATTTATGTGATTAAAAAAAAAAGGGGGGGCTTATGGCAAAGAAACGCTTTGAAATTTTAGTTCTGTGACACATGAGACTGCAGCATTGCCAGTGCTGAAGATATTTTTTTCTGTGCCTTGTTTAGAAAGGAAGCTAAACATGACCTTGGGTCTGTGATTGTTGGTAGCTCCTCAATGTATGTTAATTAGGAAAGACTTTGAGGAAAGTAGTACAGCTGCTGAGGGAACTATACATTCTAATTTTTTAATGTGTTCCAGATATTATCAATTGTGCCTACAGATCTTTGGTGCAGTTGTGGCTGTGTGAAGGATGCATGTGTCTGTGTACCACATTTGCGTATAGAGTGTTAGCAGAACTGCTACCCCCTCCCTCCCAAAAAAATCCCAACCAACCAAAAACCCCTTATAGGCGATACTTTAAACTTTAACATGAGCTGTGTGTCTCTGCTTTGCATCAGGCCGTGCCAAAGTGAAGAGATAGCACGGAGCACGTCTGTTGTGTGTGAGGATGCTCCCCTCTGCTTTCATATGCAGATTTTTAATAAAACAACTATGCATCTCTGCTTCTTGTCATTCCTATCCCTTGGAAGTTTCACATCCCTTGCTATCTTCTATCAGTTTTCTGCTCTTTGGTTTTGATGTCTGTTCTTTATAAATCTTCCAGCCTGAAATCTGCCCAAAACTGCCCCCACTCCTCCTTGGCAGGACTAGAGCTCAGCAGCTGCAGACGAAGTGAAGGTAAGAGGAGGAAAACTGCAAATCCTCAGAGAATAATGTGCAAACCAAAGTTATGCTGCCTCGGGAAGAAGCAGCTTGGTATGGCTCTCCTACAGACACAAGCGGGCAAGGAGTAGCTGCTTGGTGGATTAGCAGATGGAGAGTATAGATCATTGTTTCCAGCAATGTTTGCACTCTAAATATTTATCCACGGTGCACAGGAGCATTGTTCCACCTTTCCCAGAGAAATTGTGCCCAGGTAGGAGGTTTGAGCCCCCCTTCCTCCCAAGGCTAATGGGATTTAGCTTCGTGATAGCAAGTTGGTGGCTCTTAAACAAAGTTGCTGAGACCTGCTGTTTTAAGCTGTGCTACTGGTAATCAGTCTCCTTTTGTGAAAGCATAAAGAGACAGATGTTGCAATTGCAGGAGTTAAGGCTCCACTGGGTGTTTGCTCGAGGTGTTCTCTCTCCGTGGGGAGGTGGGGGAGTTCAGGAGGACACGGCTGGACACTCGCCCTCCTCGTTGCCCGAAAATGAGAGGATTTCTCCTCGCAGAAAGTGCCTTCTGCATGGGGCCGTTGGTGGGCCTTTTGTCCTGTATGCTCAATTTCTGTTTTAAAGTGCTGTGCAAAATGACTTCTTTGCTTCCAGCTACAGATTCAGAACTGCTAACCACCCACTGTACAGCTGCTAATGCACAGATTATCTCCACAGCCAACAGCTTTAAGTAATCAAACAGAGATAATTTTACCTCTGTGACCCAACAAATAAACACCAGAATCAGGAAAAATCCTTTTGCCCGCACAATCCTACCCAGGCTTTCAAGGGCAGAGTGAGGAGTTTTCACCAGAGCCTGCAATGGTGTCAAGGTCACCAGGTTTGTCCCATGCTGGATCGATGGTGAGTGGGCTGTGCAGTGGTGTGGGGTGCTCGCAGGAGGTCATGATGCTCTGTAACCTGATGACACCATCTCTTGCTGCTGCTGCAAAAGACATTAAATGAGTAGAGCATACACTGGAAGTTGTGTTTGCAGTCCTGCTTTCACAGGAAAAATTGTGGCTTGGAATGGCTTTTGTTAATGACTTCAGCCTTTAACTTTCTGTTCTTTGGAAGAGCAGGCGTTTCTCACAGCTATCAGGGGTTTAGCACTATTAAGAAAACACAACTGTTACATATTGTAACGTTGCATCTGTGGCTTCTTTCTCACTGACCCATCGCCACCAGTGTTGAGACAGAGAAGTAATTGTAGTCCAGAAGTCATATCAGAAAACATTTTTGCACTTTAAAAGTCTGTTTCTTTTTGCTTTTATTTCCCAGATCAGCTAATTGTGGCCATTTTCATAGAAATGTGCTTTTTGTGTTAGGAAATTCTAGTTGCTCCAAGCTTCTCTCATTTTCCCTGCCCTTTCCCCCTTTGTTCTAGTCAGCTAATTTCCTTATTCCTGCTATTAAGGATACTTAGCATGTTGTCATTGGAAAACAGCACTCATTTCTTCATGGAAAGAAGCTGCTTAATGTTTCATGTGTTACAGTGAATAATTAAATAAAGAAAAATATATAAGCCCACAAAACTAGCTGGCAGCTGAAAGGAAGAAAGCATTTGCAGTCTGCTGGGGAAAAGTGACACTTCTGGCCTGGTGTCTTTAAGCACAAGCGTAAGATTTAAAAATGAATAGGTCTGGCATGACATAAAAAAAAAATCTGGATTTTTCGACTTCCCATGCATTTATAACATTAATCTTGAATTGTTGTATTCTTGAGCTACTGGCTGTGAGATCTGAGCTGGAATTGGTGGGGCTAAGGAAAACCAGGCTGGTAAGTGAAATGAAATGTCAGCAGGGACCACGACCTTGTGAACTGTCAGGGATGGAAAGGCTGTCAGCACTCAGGCAGGCAGGGAGCCTGGCAGCCTGATAGTGTATGGCATGAGTAGTCTCCACATAAATAAGGAGTTTTATTGCCCTCCATAGTCCTTTCCACCCTTTCTGGACTGTACAGTCATTGCCCCTTTTCTTTTGATTTTATAATGAATCTTGAAACACAACTGTTGGGCTCTGCAAAAGTGGGGTGAAAAACTGGGCAGATGGGACTACTGTGCTGGGACCTGGGAGAGGGCTGCCTGCTCCCAAATGATCTAAATGGACCATGGAATTTTTTTCTTTTCGAGTGAAACTAGAACTGAGCTGTAATTTTGCAGTGACCTTTGCAGTTTTACAGAATGAGATCAGACACTTGCCATCCTCATGGCAGAGGGAGCCTGGTTCTAACATTAATTCAGGGCCCAGTTACAAATGGAGAACTGCACGGAGTGTCTTTTTCTTTACATCCTCCCATCTAGTTTTTCCTCTCACTGCACGTATAATCTCAAATGGTTGCCATGCTTTAGTAGAACTTGCTGAGACCAGAGACAGAGAGTTGTGCAGAGCAGGAGCTGCCTGTGCCATTGCATATCGTTTTGAATTTGGTTAGTGTTGGTCTCATCAGCTGGTGTAGGAGCCTTTGTGTTCTCCTTTTTCTACCCCCCTGTGCTGAGATTTGGAGGCTGGATTGCATAATTTGTATCTGCATCATCCAATTGCCTTTTGCATTTTCTTTTCTGTGTGTGATCTGCAGCTCTGGCTGCAGTGGGGACACAGTGAGCAGGACTGCAGTGGTGACCTGTACCACCCTGAGAATTGTTGATGTGGATCTGGTGTGCCTGATACTCACCAGAAAGACTGCTCAGCAGCCACAGAACATCTCACAGCCCTCCAGCCTTCACGTGCTCTGATGCTCTGCCAGTGTGACTGCTCTGACCTCTGCTCAGAGTGAGAGATTGGGTCCAATTCAACTTGTAGCAAAGTGGGGAGAGGCCTAGGGAGCTGTTGCAGCAACCCGGAGAGTATCCAAAATGAGGAGAAAGGGGACTTTTGGTTTCCAAAAAGACTGTTAGAAATTCTTGTAGAGGGTTGGGCTGTGCGAGTGCTGTTAACTCTTCTGCTGGCTTATCTATGTACTGCTGAAGATGTGACCTTTTAGATCATGTCCACCAATTCTTCTCTTTAAATTGATAGACTCTGCACTGAATGGCTCATACTTGGTGAGACAGATACAGAAAAGATGAGAAAGACTTTGAGAGGAAATGTGGTTTTAAATGACAACCTCTTGCACCTCATCTTTGGTAGCTCACCAGTGTGTGATGGGCTGTACGGCAGAAAGGATAGTGCCATTTTAAATATGCTGATTATTTCACTGGCTTAGACCTTTCCTGTAGACTTGATTCAGCAAGGTAAACAACCGCACATCTACTTTGAATTGCATGAATACTACTACTGAAATTAGCGACACTCTTCCTGCGGTTCATTTAGGATGCATGGTTGCAGCTGACCCAATTCCTGCTGAAATAAGTGGAAGAATTTCCCAGTATTCTATAAACCCAGGTCGGGTCCTAAATCCGTTTAACCCTTTGAGTGCCGGCACTGGTGTCTGCTTACCACAGTGTGATGGTTTGGGAGTGGTACAAATGCTGGCATGCGTAGCACTGACCCGAGTTTTTTCGTAAGGTGCACCAAAAGAGGAGTTCTCCTCAGCCCCAAACACTCTGCAGTTCATATTCTGATGCTGCTCTGTGTCACTATCTGATTCCTCCCCTGCCTTGACCACTCTCGATTTTATTCAGCAGAATCTGCATTTTCCCTGTGTGTGAGTCACTGCACTCGAGAGTCAGTAGGAGGGCAACAGCAGCCAGACCTGGAAATCCAGTAACCCCTTGTACCACTGACCTGAGGATTAAACCCTTCTCACTGAAACATGAGCCCAGGCTGCCAAATTGCCCGCGATAAGCTTTAAAGAACTGGGAATAAAACCATGCCTGCGTCTATTTTCTTTGCAGCAACTTTTTAGCTGGAGGCTCCTAACTGGCTGCAGCAATGTGAATAGAGAGCCCCTGCAAGAGACCTGGCAGCACTCAGCTGTGCTCCGGGATCCCATTCTTGGGGTTTTGTTTGTTTGTCGTCGGGATTAAGGGGATTAAAGACTTAACCTTTGTACAGCCTTTCAAATAATAACATGTTTGTGTTCGTACTGCATGTCAGGGAAGCATTCCCTCCCCCCTCCTGATTTCATGATACAAGTGAAGATCTGAGAGTGGTCAGGCTCATGTAAAGTTGTGTCTTGTGCTTTAAACCCCCATAAATTCAGCTCAGTGCTCCTGTTCTCCTCTGTTTGGTGGTGTTGCTGGGACCAGGGCAGGGTACCTGCTTCAGACCCCTATCCCGAGAACTGGGAGCTGTCCTGTTAGTGGGGGGTTGCAGTCTGAGCTGCCAGATCCTCGTCCAGCTGCTTTGCCTCTGGGCTGTGTTTATTGTAAATAAAATTCATGCTGCCAGATGGGACCCTGCTGCATGTCACTCTGTCGCTGGCTGCTGTGGCCATTCCTTACCTCCTGCTCTGGAGTGGCTTTCTAAAACATGTTTCAGAGGTTTGTAGTTTGCACTGTAACCCTTTGAGTTAACTGCAGTGGCTTTTTTGAGATTCTTTTGGGACTTTTTTGGGGATTATTCCAACAGTGACTGAAATTTTCAGAAGTGTCTAAGTGACTTAACAACTTTATTAGCATGTGTGAAAACAAGACCGAGGAAGACTCGAGAGCTGTCTTTAGCTTGAACATTTTTCTACTCCCTGTGCATATTTCACATGTGATTAAGGGGAGACCTAAGGCCAGCTTTGGGACCAGCTAGTCCCACCTGTAGGTATGTCATCTGTAGCCATGTCCAGGACTTGCTCTCCTCAATATGGTGCAACATCTGCGTGGTCTGAGGGATGCCAAAGAATCAGGCAGACATAGAGATGTGGGTGGCCCTGGCTTTAAGCCCTTGTCCTTGGAGCTGCTTCCCTACAAATAGCACTGAACCAAGAGACACTGTTTGTGGGGGTGAGAGTTTTGGGGACTGGATTTGTTGGGAATGAGCGTTCATGGGGATGGGAGTCCTTGGGTTGAAGTGTGTGAGGAAAAGGCTTTCCTCTGGCAGTTCGCTCCTTGGCAGGGAGGACAATCTGCCTGATTCCCTCATGGCTAAAAGCAGTCCTGCAAGGAATGCACAATTTTGTGATCGCTATTTTTGGAGATATGGCAATGCCATAGGATTCCAGTAGATGCAACTGACAGCATGGCACACTGCAGACACTGGGTGGAAAAAAATCCCCTCATAATTTTGGCTCTTCCTGTTCAAAGCAGACCGGATGTAACAAGGATGATACAACTTTATTATCATCTGGATCAGGTAATAGCAGAGTGTCATCACTTTCAGTAACTATTGCCTCCTCCAACAAACTACAGCTCCTTCCTAGACAGAGCAGCCAATGTAAATAGTCATTTGAAAGCTACAATACATAGAAAAGCCATGGATCCACAAGTCTGCATCTAAGAGTCCGTACTATCCAGCCATGCTCAGGACATGAGTGACCACTGCGTTCCCTCCAGAGACAGCACATGCTGTGTCAGCCTCTAACAAAGGTTGTTACCATCAAGGACTTTACTCTAGGGAAATAGTTTTTAAAAGAACTGCCTGAATATTGCCTAAAAATGTACTTTAAAGAGAATCCTTAATCAAAGTGATGTAACAACAGGAGTATTTACTTTTCTACTCGACCCTGGAACAGATAAGTCACAGAGAGTTAACCATTTTCAGCATTTTAGAGGGGATTTTATGTTGGAAGAAATTTGCCCTACCCTGCTTAAACTTAGAAGATGTGAGTCTCCTTGTGTCTCCTGCACAGCGAAGGGAATACAGACTGAGCTTGAGCAATGTATGTTAAATTTGCCAACAGTTCTCCACTGCAATAAATACCTCTTGCAACATAACACTGAAATCTGTGGATTGCAAGCCTGTGCTTTCTGGAGTATAATATACTTCATCCACTCCACCAAATGCCCATAAGGAAATTGTAAGTGAAATCAAACCACAATATATGAGAGTGAACTTGCACAGACAGTTGATTTAGGACACAAGCACCTCATTCTGGCTCTTGACTCTACAATTTTCAGAAGCAATTCACAGCAAGTACGTAATAGTCAAACAAGTTGGGTTGGACATTAGGCTGTGTGGTGGGTAACATGAAGAAATAGATGGAAATGTGGTTACAAATCTGAAACTTTATCTTTGGAAACTCTGTGTAGCATTTCTGAGAGCTTCACTTGACCTACAACTGCTGGGTAGAGGCAGTAAAAGTGATGTAAAGGCAGTGAAAGTGAATTAATTTGAAAAGTCTAAGTGAATATTAATAGGACCTGCTATATTCAACAATTTACAAGCGTGTCTGGCATTTATAGATGAACTGTGCTGTTTGTTACATATTACATTAAAGAAGAATCCTGAACCAACATATCAAAATGTCAAACTAACACAGCATTTTTCTTTGATCTCCTTTTTTGTTAAAATGAATTATTGATAGCCTTTTTCATGGCTGACAGGAGAGATTTCTGATTTTTATTTGCGTACTAGATCAAATCTCCTATTCCTTCTGTAGACAGAGGTCTTTACAACAATATCTAGATATGATATGTGCAGTTGCAGAGCTCGAATTCTTTCTAGTGGGGAATGTTCTCCCCACCCATCCCATGCTGCTGTGATTTCTTAAGCTGATATTTTCGTTGGAAGTCTTTAAGCAAATACAAAGCCCACCCTGGAGCCAGCGGTCAGGGCGAGGGTGCGATGGCTTTGTGTGGGTCCACAGACCACAGTGGTGGGCGTGCAGCTCCACAGCGGGATCTGGAACTGGTTTCCCAGGATCTGTGGAGAAAAACCTGTTTGTCTTTTCAGCAGTGTGACTTGGAGAAGGTGTTTTCCAGAGCAAGGTTGGATTTATGCTCGGTTTCAGGGAGATGGGGTGTACGGTTCCGGAGGTTTTGGTGGTACCAGGGGATAACAACATCTCTGTTATCCACTGTTGCCAGGTTTGGACATCAGCAAAGCCTTGGCCACTGCAAGAGCTCTCAACTGCTCCAAGTTCCAGAGTTTGCAAAACTCTGTTTCTTTTCAAATGTCACCCCAACCATAGGTCTGGCAGTCCTGTGTTTCTTAAGGATCCACCTCACTCCTGGGACTTGGCAGCCCCCATATTTGCTGCACTTCACCTACAAACACAGAAGTGGTTTTGGCTTGTTTTATTTTAAGGTCAGAAGTCTCTGTCAGAGAAACAAAGCTTCCTCCTCATGGTCTCCTGTTTATCCTGTTTAGCATTTTTAGTTGGATCCAAAATATGCTGCTTGAGTTTGGCAGCTGTTGGGGCTCTTCCTCCAACATCTCTGGGTTTACTCAGGCACAAGGAAGGATGGTGCAAACCGTAGCCATAAGGCTCATGAAGGGTTTTAGATTTGCATGGATTTAAATTGTTTCACTTGGTTTAAGTCAGAATAAATTGCATGGAAATGTGGGTGAGGGTGGCCCTAGGCAGAATGCTGCATGGAGGGCAGAGGGACACAGTTATCTGCTTAGACTCTCCCATCCTCAAATGTGCTTCTGTTGCCTCCATCCCATAACAGATTTGCGAAACGCATTTCCCTCCCTGCAGTTGTGGAAGGGGGGACCAGCAGCCCTTGTCTTTCTGTGCCTCCAAGGAGATGCAGAGCGTGTGAGTGCCTTTCCCTGCCTTCTGCTGTCTCTCAGCCAGCAGGTCTGCTTGCTTTCTTCATGCTTTAATCAGGTTTTTTTTCTCCGTTCTGCTGACCCAGTTTAGGCTCTTTGAAGGCACGGCAGAGCTCCCCGGCGGCTGCAGCTCTGCCTTCGGGGGACATGGACGGGCGGTGGAGCTGAGCAGACGAAAGGCAGCAGCAGCACTCAGCCCAGGGGAGGAGGGTGGTTTTGGAGGTGTGGGTCTCCTTGGTTTGCTCCCCTGGGCACATTTGTGTGCATGTTTTTCTCCCTTAACTGCTGCGTAGGGTGTGCTGTTGTTTTGTGTTTGTTTTTGGGGTTTTTTTAATTTTTTTTTTTTAAACGAGTTTTCATTTCGAGGCTGCTGGAGCAGTCTGCAGTCGGGTTTCAGACACGCGTGCTCACACTTCATGCCTTAATAGCACCTGACATAACCTGGTCACAGGCACGAGCCAGGCAGAGATTATCCATCCCCCACCGCTGCTCTGTCCCCTCTCCTGTCCCCTTTATGTAGGGCATCCTGTATCTCCAGCAGCATCCCCTGCCTGAATCCCTTGAGGAGCCTGAGGGGAGCCCTCCCTGCCTCCCCTTTTTATCCTGGGCTCTCAGTTTCCTGTTCAGGTGCTGAATTTGGGGTGAGTGTGGCTCTTTTCTCTGTACGTGGATGAGGATGCCGGCTTTGCTCCGACTGCACAGGGATGATTGCAGCTCTGCAGTAATAATTACGTGAGCCAGGCCAAGGAGTGATGGTAGGGGAGAGGATCTGCGTGGTGGGATGACTCAGGGGTGGGATGACGCAAGCCTGGGGCCTGACTTTCTCTTTGCAGGCTGCAGAAACTTCTCTCCGAAAAGCTGGCGTCTACGTCGGGGAGTGGTTTACCACATGTTTGCCAATATCCATTCTCTCTGCTTGGCACTGGCCCCACTTCTTACTGCAAAGGCCTCCAGAAAAAGCATGAGACCATTTGTTTTCACTGTTTTTGTTGGTATTTGGTGGTTTCCTGCCTGGCTGAAGGATCTCGGGTGGTGTAGGAGGAAACTAAGGACCTGTCTTCATGAGATGCTGTTCTCGATGAATTCCCTAACAGTTGGCCTTTTGGAACTTTTATTACAAATTGATTGTATTTCATCCCATGTCCCATTAACCAAGAAGAGTAATTTTGGTTTGCACACAGATTTACTGTGATCTGGGTGAATCTACCTGTGAAGGCATGCTTTGGGGTATCAGAGGATCTGCATGTGTAAAGTTGGTCTGGTGCTGTTGGCAGCCTTTGAGTGACCCTTGCTGACCTTTCAGCACAGGAGACACCAAGTTGTGTTTCATCTGCCATACTTATAACTTTTTTATGGCTGTTAAGTTCAATCATGTGGGCAGGAGGTCACCCAAGTGGGGACTCCCTGTAGCTGCCCTTTGATAACATTCGAGGTCTCAGCCTTGTGCACACTGTTGCTTGATTTGTGGTCATGCTGCAGAGACTGTTCATAGCCTGTCTCTCCTTCTCCTAAATGCTTCTTAAGGTCCAAGCACTAATCCTGTAAGAAAGGGCTCAGAAAGATGGACTTCTGGGTCTGCCTGATGGTTGGCAGGTAGAAACCAGCTTGTTCCAGCCTAGGGCATTTCCCATATGAGTGCTTTGCTTTTCAGGCTCCATGTATGGACAGTTGTGTGCAGGTTCTGCTGTGTAAGAGATGCTGTCCCGGTGCATGAAAGCAGTGCTTTAGTATCTGTTCTACAGATGATATATTCTTCTTTTTGTAACCTCTCCTGTTGCCTGTCCCTTGTCTCCTCGTACATCTTCATGGGGGCTAATTTTGAACACTGGACCTCTTTCTTCTAAATTCCATTGCTGGTTTCCTCACACCTATTCGTTATTCAGTGAATAAAACAGGGTACTTTGAAAATTAGTGTGAGTTGTATCTGTTAAAGTGGGTAGGTAATGGCTCTGGAAGTTTTCCCACGGGGTTATTTTGGTCCTGGCCCTCAGGAGCAGAGCTGCTGGCAGGGCTGGGCTGCACCAGGGCGCCTGGTGGTTTGTGGTGTACACACAGGCTCTGCAGCAGACCCCTGGCTTCATCTTTCACTTGAGATCGTGCCAGGATTTAAGCTCTGCAATGAAAGAAAGTGCAAAAACCCTTCTTCACACACATGGTAGTAATACTTTAAGTGTATTTATAGAAAGGCCTGGTATTTTTTCCTGTTGGTGTTAAATTATTGTAAGAAGGATAGAAGTGTTACTACAACGCAGTTCTTCATCTCCTCACAGCATTTCTTCTCTGCTGTCTAACAACTCTGTATGATGCCGATGTTGTATGGCCATTTTTGGATCGTTGCTCTCCCGTGGGCTAGGCACAGGTCTTGGAAACCCCTCTGTACCACCATATTGCTCCACCCGAGGGATTATCAGTGGGGTTTGTGTGTTTGTCAGACACGGGTTTGAGAGTTGCGGGGGGTAAGGCTGAACAACAGAGGTAAGATGTGGCATTGCTTTTGGACTGATCCTGGATGGACTCGAGCAGAGCCCAGCCCTGAGACCAGGTGCTTTGCACTGCCTCCACAGCAGGAAGAGAATAGCAGGAGCAGCTCAGCTCTTCTGCCAGCAATACAGTGCTTTGATTTTTAGTAATTTCTCCAAGAATCAGCTCTGTATATTTTTTTTCCTCCCTGTGCAATGGCTGACTTTTAAAAAGCAGAGGCTAGATTTCTTCCAGGCTGTGTTTTCTGTGGTTTTATTAATTTAATCAGTATACAGGTGTATATATGTGTGATTATCTGACCAAAACCAAATGCTGTCAGAGCTTTTGTTTCTGCATTCAGGGCATAAAAACTGGTAGTGCTTTGGGCAGTTCAGGTAGCCTTCACACTGATGTCTAGAAAAATCAGATCAATTGTTCCTTCAAAAAGCCACCTTTCTTTTTGAATAGCTCAAACATGCATTCAGATCTATAATATAGGCAGCAGAACTGAGCTGAAATTAATCAAGTCTGTAGTTCCTGCAGTAACAAAATATCTGGAAAACTTAATAGCAGGTTGCCCCAAGATGGCACTCTGTGTGCATGTCATGCTAAAATAATACTATGGTTCTGAAAGACCGTCTTTATGATCTATGCACTGGATATGTCTCTTCCTGGGGAGGTAGAGAAGACATAAGCCAGAGGTGACAGGCCTGCAGCAAGTATTGTCACACAGCCCTTGAGTGATGGTCAGTGAGGGCATCAAGAGCGTTGTCAGAGGTGAGGCAGGCAAAGATAGGAGGATCACGGCAGAAAGGGAACTAGTGGTTTGTGACCAGAACATGACCTAAAATGTTTCTATCCTTTTGCATGCTTTTTTTGTATTGATAAGGTGGTGTAATTCCTGGATATTCATAATATTTCATGCAATTGTTTTGCTATTCCTTTATCTCCTCCTGTGCAGGGTACAATCCTTTGACAGGGAAGAGAGTTGTGCCCTAAGCAAAATCTGACTGATGAGGAAGCAGCGTTTCCAAGGGGTAGGTCCAAAACAATAAAATAACTTCCTCTTCTTTTGTTAGTGGAAAAAGCGCTGAAATATTTAAAAAAAAGTGACAGGATAGAGGGGAAAAGATTGTACCTTAAATTTAGGTTAGGGATCATAGGATCATAGATCGGCTTGGGTTGGAAGGGACCTTAAAAGTCATCTCATTCCAACCCCCCTGCCATGGGTAGGGACACCTTTCCCTACACCAGGTTGCTCAGAGCCCCATCCAGCCTGGCCTTGAACACTTCCAGGGATGGGGCATCCACAACTTCTCTGGGCAACCCGTGCCGGTGCCTCACCACTCTCACTGTAGGATTTTTTCCTAATACCTAATCTAAACTACATCTTCTCTTTCAGTTTGAACCATTTCTCCTTGTCCTGTCATTCCAGGCCGTTGTAAATTGTCCCCCTCCAGCTTTATTGTCAGATCCCTTCATGTACTGGAAGGCCACAATTAGGTCACCCTGAAGCCTTCTCTTCTCCAGGATGAATCATCCTAACTCTCTCAGCCTTTCCTCACGGCAGGGATCCTCCATCCCTCTGATCATCTTGGTGGCCTCCTCTGGACTCATTCCAGCAGATCCCTGTCCTGGATGCTCCAGGTGGGTCTCAGCAGAGCAGAGCAGAGGGGCAGAATCCTCTCCCTCCCCTGCTGCCCACGGGGCTCTGGCTGCAGCCCAGGACACATTAGGCTGCATTTTGGAAATTCTTAAGCCCAAGGAGATTAGACAAATTTATATTTTAATGACTAGAAGATTGTCAAATATGTTTAACTTTGTTTGGTGTCTTAGGTAGCATGTAAGGGACTTTTTTTTTTCTCCTTGCAGAGTAATCTTTATAATTCTGCTTTAATGATTTTTCTTGTCTATCCGAAAAAATGGAAAATTTAAAAATAATTAAAGTTTTCTCCTTATCCAGTTCCTCTGTAGCTGTCATTTATAATTCTTTAATGATGTACATGCTTTGAATAAACCATATATTTCAAAATGGTTTGTAGAAGGAAAAAAGCCTTTCATACTTTTGCATTGTATTTTTTGTAATGACTTTTATCAGCCTATGACTGAAAATTTGTGTCCATTTTGGAACTTTCTGTAATGGATTGAGATAAAATCTAATTCTACACTTCACATACTCCATGGGCCAAGTAGATCCTTCATTTAATTCCATTAAGTGCGTTTTGCAGAGAAAGGAGTAATTTACAGGAGACTCTTGGCCCAGAACCCCCTTCGAAGTGACTGGCAAGTTAGGAATGGCACAGGCACGTGGAAATGGGCAAAGACTCCTTCGCATGGGTGGAAGATGAAACCTCGGGTGGCAGGATGTTTTCTGGAGCAAAGGGAGGTTCCCCAGCGGTGCTGCTGCCCTCTGAGCTCGCTCAGGTGCTCACCCACCGCTGCCTTCGCGTGTCACCCGGAGGACGCCGCCTGCGCTGATGCAGACACTGATTGAGCTGCTCTGAGAGCGCTCACTAACCTGGATTTGATGTGGCATGACAAGACACCAACTTCTGCTCTGGCAGCGAGGCTGTTCACATGCGGTGCAGTCTGCCAGAGTCTCCCAGGACGTTCGAGTCGTATCCGTGCGTAATGGCCTTGTGCAGTTAAATGGAGCATGCTGCCTGAGATGAAAGCCAAATTTCAGAGTGGTCTTGTTTCCCTCCCCTCCCTCTCCCTCCACCAGTGCTGCTTTCACCACCGCAACGGGATGTCTTCCTGCTTCCCCGCCGCTCCCCAAAACACACAAGCCCTCCTTCCTGCACGGTGTAACTAATCTGGTTTGCTGACTGAGATCTGCCGGGGCCTTTAAAGTGATGCCAGCTACTACGTACTTGGTGTAGCGTGGCAGCATTTCAGAGTGAAGCTAAAAATCCAAATCCAATAAGCAAGGAAATAACCATAAAGAAGCAGCCCTGGTTTCCATTCTGTCCATCAGCTTGCTGCCTGATGGGGCAGCTTTGCACTAAAAGTTGGCCATGGACCACATGTTAGAAGTATGAAGACCTGTTTTTTTCCTCTTTAAGCTGAAATCTATGAAGAGATGCATTTTTTAAAATCCTATAGGAAAATCACATTATTTTCAGGGATGAGCTTTCAGGCAGTTTGGATTCTTTTCTCTCTCTGTTGGGATTAGCAAACAGCAGCAAAACTCACACTTCTCTTCCTAAATCCCCATTCAAAATGGAAGAGAGGTTACCCAAGCTCAGGTTTTGTTCTTTTGAGGTTTAACTGAGAGTTTCAGTGAGAGGGTTGTGATCCTGTAAGGTGCTGGCTTTCATGAAAATTAGCAGAACAATTTTGTGAAAAATATTTGCATTTCAAGCAAATGCAGATTAGTAAGACTTTTATGGTGAAAAAGACTTTTATGGTTCTGTGAAGAAAACAGGTGAAATGATTTCTTGTGTGTTTAGTTTGTGGAGAGAAGATGACTTTTCAAAAAAACCTAAAGAACCCCCAGAACACAGCTACTGAACATCATGTGGGGGAAAAGGATATGACAAAAACCCAAAATAATGAGGGAAACCATCCATAGTGCCAGAATGGATTCCGGAAGTAGGGAGATGCTTGCTTTTGGAGAAGAATGGAATGGGTACTGGGAGCTCCGTGGCTCCCTAAAATGGCAGAGGGATATTCTCTTCTGCCAGAGCGTTCCAAGAGAAAACTGTTCTTACATGGTTTCATCAGGCCAATTTTAACTTTTATTTTATTTTTATTGTACAAAACAAATAAAGAAATTCGCCAGTGCAAGGAGGATTAACAGTAGATAATCCATTTTTGTGACTCATTCCGATAAGATAAGAGCTCATCAACTCCCTGTAGCCTTGCATCTGAAGACAGTTGCTGACAGATTGCACAAAATATGTCCCTGCATTTTTAGGACCCCGAGACAGCATCTTGCAAGCAGATAAAACCAAATAAAACCTGACAAACCGTCTTTGTACTGGAGAGATGAGAAGAAAAATGCAGATAGTTCCTGTTAGAGGATTTGAAAATGAAGCTATGAGGAAGGGCATTGAATTATAACTTAAACTCCTTAAATGTTCTCTTGAACGTGAAGTATCTTAGTTAATTAAAAGTTATTGCATAACTGCTGCTGGGGAGTGAAAAGTTTATTTTTAATTATACTGCCTTACATAATGGTTACACGATGACAGAGGCAGCATGATGAAGTGAAAGAGATTTAAGTATACTTTTTTAATACAGTGAAATTAAAAAGTGAGGTGCTGATGCATTAATTCATCCTTGACTTGTACCTGGATCTGTTTCATGATCTCTGCTTCAGCACTCAGTTTTTGAGGACAGTATCTGTTTGTTCTGTACTTGTACAGCCCACGGCTGTGATGACGACTTCTTGAGCGTGGTATTCATCAAGATAATAAATAATCTTGTCCACTTTCAGCTTTTCCTTTGATCTTGGAATGTTTTGGCCAGCAGACCGGTACACATGCATCTGTAACTAATACGCCAACAAATCACATCTATAATTTATCGTAATCGTGGAAAACCTATTTCAGCTGGATGATTTCTTAAGTAATTTATTTAACTGTGGTTATAGAACTGTACTTTTGCCTTGATACGAAGAAATGTTGGCTTTAAAAGCTGAGCATGCAACAGGACAGTTAAGTATGCTGTTTTTAACTGGAGAGCATCTACAGAAATGTTGCTAACACAGAAAGGGAAAGTGAGATGGAGGGGAACTGAATATTTGTGTGTAACATAAATAAAAGAGAAACTTGTTTTCTCTCTAACTTAAAATATCTCCTATAAAATACTCCCTTCCCTCTTGGAAGTCTCTGTGTCAGTGTTTGCCAGCTTTGGAAGAGTATCACTGTGGGGCTTTGGGTCATTGGAGAACTTGCCCTGCTTCTGCATGCTTGGGGATGGGGCTGCTGGAGGCAGCCAGGCTCTGCTCCAGCCTCAGCTCCATCATCCAGCCTCTGGTGTGGGGCCTTGATGGCTGAAGTGTTGTGTCCTGAAGTGTGATGTTCAATTTATCTAAACAAAATACTCATCTGGAGGAGCCACCACCAACTGATCAGGCTGAACAAAAAATCAGACAGGAAAACAGCAGCTCACAGAGTGGTCTTGGGCTGACCCTTGTTAGACTTTAAAAGGCTTGTTTCTAGCCATGAGCAAACTACTGTCCATTTACTTTTGCTTTGACAAGCACCTTTCCTACAAAAGGACTGATGATGATGATGATGATTGCTGAGCTGGCCTATATTGTGTAGGATTTTTAAGCTAAATGATGATAGACACCATAATAGCTCCAAGGAGATCTGGTGTGAGACTCCTCTGCTTTGTTGTCTTGGCCTGCCCTTCCCCCTCTTCAAATTCTGTAATTTCTGGAAGTACCTAAGACTTTCTTGAGCTACAGAGGAAAAGCTGGAATTAATTTACAAGCTGACCTAGTGGGGCTTTCAACAGAAACTTATGGCTATTGATTATTTCTGACAAAGTCTTGTCAGAGGTTTAGAGCTTGCTTTGTGAATGCATTTATTAATTAATGTTTGCCTCTCTTTCATGGCTTTGACTATTATTTTTTTAAATGGAAGCCAACACAAAGGGTTTAATTGCAGTGATTTTTAAATTATTTTGTCTTAGAAGTATTTGTCGGGAAAAGCATATGAAATTGAATGGATGTAAAAATAACATCAGATCCTTTCAATAACAGGGAATTAATGCGATGAAGATCTGCAATGTCAGGTTGTATCTGTGGAATCAGATATGCAGAGATCCCTGTCTGAGGTACATGAAATCATGAATTTAGATGGAATGACAATACTGTTTGTTGATGTTACAATATGACTATGCTTTCATCCTGTTGTTTGATGGGGTGGTTAACGTTCAGTGGTACCACGTGCCTGGTGTTATCATGCATCTGCATGAACAGCAGGCTTGTGCACTGCCCTTCCGTTTCATGCTTGTCCATGTATCTTTAATTGCCATCTAAGTATAAAGCCCAAACCTCCAATAATTTGATTGTTCATTTGTAAGCTTCTTATGTCCTTTAGAACGCCTTCATTAAACTCTTTTCGGATAGCTGGACAAAGTAGGACAGGAAGGCAGGATGTCAAATAACTCTCCAAACCAGTCTGATCTCCCACCTCCAGGGTAGGTCCTGGAAACCCTGGACTGGGATTAAGATACCTTCATGATTTTGAATGCTGCAATCCTGCATCTTTGTTTCGGCAAATATCAGGGCTATATTGCATATTGTTTATCTTAGTTTTTCTTAAATATTAGTGGGGAGTATGTGCCAATTGCAACACTGGAAGAAGAAGCTTAATCAACAGGCACTGAGGCCAGAGACGGTGTTGGTGTTGAGGGTGGGAGTTGATGGCTGGAATGGTTCGGGTCCCCATCCTCAAACTCCAGAAATATGCTGCCTGGGGGAGGAACACCGAGGAGCTGCAGCAAGCAACAAATAACCCCATCCATACCCCAGGAATGCGTAATAGTGTGCATTTGGGTATATGGTGTTAGCTGCAGCTTTTAGGCATTACAGGATGCAGATGCAGTAAAAGACTGCAGAGAGCAAATACTGCTGAGCCCTGACAAACCTCATCAAGTGGCCAGCACACCAGAACATCACCTCCTCAAAGGCACTTCAGCTTTTCTCTCCTCTTTGTGAATTAGCTGACTTACCCCAGATGCAAGAAAAGAGTAAGTCTCATTTCTAAACACTGGCTTACTGAACTCAGCCCTGAAAATTGAAATCTGTCTGCAACTGGGAGTTGTTGGCTTCTGCTCCGTGGTTCTCTGGGGAAGAGCCGCTCACTCTCACAGCTGGTTTCCCTGGGGTTTGGCTGAAAATCCTCTGCTGCTGCCGCCTTGTGCCTGTGCGTATCCCAGGGGTGGGGGGCAGTCAGTGTTCTGCTTCCTTGCTGGCGTTTTCACATGGGAGGTTTGTAAGTTTTAGATCAACTAGAAACCAAGGCAAGGTAGAACTTAGATTCATTTGAGAGCTTTTTTTTTTCGGGGGGGAGGTATAGTGGCCACTGATTTACTAGTTTGTTTTTCTAATTCGTGAGTTTCCTCCCCCCATAAATGTAACCAGAAAGGAGGCGGCATCCCTTGGCAAAGGAACATTTAGGTTAAGTTTCGTTTTGCCGGAAATGTTTTCCCTTAGCTGTTAAAAACAGATTGAGGTTTTTGACAGCACAATGTGTTGTCCAGCCCATGTGTGGGTGGCAGGGAACACTTTGTAGGGGGGTGCCAGATGTTTTCCTCTGCCTCAGGGGAATATCTTTGGAAAGACTCACCCTTCTGGTGAGATCTGCTGCAGTACAAACTGCAGAAACTTAGAGGGAGCCCAGATATTCTTGCTGCCTGTGGACACTGAACTGGTGCTCTTATGCATCAGGAGCTCAGTAGGAGGTCAGGGGATCTTCTATCTTGATTTGAAGCTCCGTGACCAGACGGGTTTCTGACTCATCATCTCCAGTGCATCGCTACTGCAAATTATTTGAATTTCCTGTGAGTCTGTAACCAAGGTAATGGCACTCGTGATCACTGGTGGGGCTGGCTGTCCTGTTTCACTCATGGATTTTCTTGCCTCTGATGGTACTACGAGAATGGTTGTCTCTGGCTCAGTGACACGATCCCTGTTTTGCTTGGTGATTGAAAGTGTCTGCTTTGCTCTTGAAATCAGAGCTGAAACTCTTCTTTCACTGATGTTTGTTTTACCCATGCCTAGCTGCTGTTAGATGGGTATTGAGTGCAACTCCGTGAATATCTGTTTTCCTGCACTGTGCTTTGGGGTCAGTATAGAAAAAAATGTCTGTGTTCTTAGAGAGAACACAGCATTCCATAGGAGTGCTCTCAGCCGTCGTGGGCATTTGTGTCTGTTTTCTGATGGGTCTCTATTTTTGCTCTGACGAGATGTGTGGACCAGAATGTCAACAAAATGTCGGTCCAGAGGGATATTGGGAGTTGTGGAGTCCAGCTGCCCATCCTGGAACAGAACAACACGCTTAGGCCATCTCTGATGGATGAGTTCTAGGTTACTTATCCTATTCTTTTAAAAATCTTAAGGCAAAATCATCAACTAGCTTGTTCCACTGCCCTGTCCTTGCAGGTTTTTTTTAATGTGTAGCCTAGATATTCCTTGTTGGCAATTAAGCTGATTAATTGTTGGTTTAATCTCAATGGACATATAGTACAATTGACTGCTGTCCTTTTTGCAGCCTTACACAGCTTTGAAGACTTACTGTGTTCAGACCTCTCTTTCTGAGCATACATACATTCTTTTCTTTGAGATTTTCCACAGAGGGACACCCACCCCTGCAGTAATATCCAAAATCTGGACTATTTCTCTTGGTCACCTACTAGGTTGTCTGGGAAGCTTTCTTACTGTATGCAGTGAAGATGATTCATGGAAAGATGCTGGTTCTAATCTGTCATGGCTATCTTTATTTCTAAGAAGTTTCTTTTTGAACCTCTTCGTAAAGATGACTTTACCAGATATGAGTACACATGTAAGCAAAAAAAAAAAATCGTCTTTAACACAAAATGTTATTTAAGTTCCTTTTTATACAGCAGCAATTTTAAGTTCTTCTTTCTTCCTTTCAAAATATAGAATGGAAAGATTTAGGGAATTGTGGGCATTTTTTCTTCCCTCCTACCTCAAAACCCCGCTGCAAAAATTGTGTATCTTCCAGAATACCACAGGGCAATTTTGTAAATATGGGGACAACCAGAGTTGCTTTGTGTATTTGAATGACTTCAGACTATTTTCTTGCAGCTGAATATTTGACTGTGTGGGAGGGTTTTCTCCTAAAAGCAGTGAAGAAACAGGGGGAAGAAAACACTAAGTAAATTGTAGTTCCAAATTTATTCAACAGATCACAGTTTCCATACCACAGATAGAAATTATATCACTGATATTTCCCACAAAGAAAGGAGGTAGAGCCACAGACCTGCAATTAATATTTCACTTCAGCAAAATATTGTGATGTAGCTGTCCTGATTCTCAATATGTACAAAATCAGCATGTTCCAAGCATTATTTTGCACTCTGCTTTAGTTCTTTGGGAGAAGCGTTACAGCGGAAACTGGTACTTAGTTTATAAAAAGCGCAGTTGGTATCACTTGGAGGGATTTTTGTGCTGTGTGATGTGGTGTGGCGTGTCCTCTCTTCAGATTATAGACAGCCAAAGTTAATTGCAAGTGTGATGCCAGGCTGCAGCCAGCTCAGTGGCTGCCTGGCCTGGCCTCTCGTTCAGTTCCCATGCTACACACTCCGAAGTTTGGGCTGCTGGTATGAAAAATACGGTGTGGGCATCTGTCCGCCTGGGCTGCTGCTGCTGCTCCCCTTGGAGAGAGCCTGGGCACTGGCGTGGAAGGATGTGCCAGTCCCTCGTGGGGGCCTGTGTCAGCAGGGTGGAAACACTGAGCAGCCATGCAAGGAAGAGCAAAGGCTCTGGGTCTGGCCAGCACAAAAGTGTGCAGGCGGGATCTACTTCTCCAGCTCAGACAGGTTTTAGTGTTTTGAGTATAACAAAGCGAAGCCTAACCTAAGGGTGTGCATCTGTAGAAAGCAGGGGATTTTCTTTTTCCTTTTTCAACAACTTCTCTGCAAAATGTTTTAAGTGCTTTGTTGCAGACAGTAAGTACATTGTTGAAGAAGGTTGGTAGGCACTGCCTGGACTTGATGCAAGTGCCTGTGAGAGCAGCACAGTTGGTATAATTACATACACGCAAAGAATAAGATATCTGCATCCGAGACAAAGTGCTTTGTATCCTAGGATTTCTGCTGCCCACAGATGCTGAGAGAAAGCTTCGTAACAGCTGGAGGGCTCACAGTTTTGGGTGAAGGCTTCTGTTATCTGTAAGGGCTGAACTCTGGATAGTAAAAGCAGAAAACCCGCAATATTTACCAAGGGGCACTTGGTGCTCCTGCTTAGCTTTGCATTACCATCTCTTTAGAAATGTGAAATTCTACTTATAAATCAGGGTGGGTTTTTTTTCTTCTACCTCTACCTGTTTCAATCACCATCATATTATGGATGCCACCAGCTGCAGATGGTCATCAAGCCACCATCACATCCCTGCCTGTGCAGCAGTGCACCTTCCTCTGTGTCAGGAAAGTTTTGCATGCATGCAGCTCATTTAGAGAAGTACTTGGAACTTGCAGACCTACTGGGCATTGAATTTTATTTTCTTTCCCATGGTAACCACCAGTTTTTGCTCAGAGCAAATGGCTGTGTCTCGTCAGAAGACACATTTTTAATGGAGAAATAACTGGTAAAAAAAGGCAGGGCTGCCATGTGTGTAGAGACAAGATGTGCCTTAACAAAATCATTACTTCTAGAAAAGTTGTTTAGTCAAGCTGGCACCCAGCTGCCTTTACCCTGGCCAGCAATAGTCTTCCACCAAACCACAAGACTCTGCCTGGAATTTGTTTTCTTAAGAAGTAATCCTCGCAAATCCTCATCTCAAATTGCAATTTTCTCTTTCCCTCGTTTCCCTGATTTTGCCAAATCCAGGTATCCTTGATATCCCTTGCCTGTTATATCTTCCCTGTGCCTCAGCCAATTCCCTACACTCTAATCTTTAATCCTTAGTTTGTTTTTTTTCCTTTAGTCTGTGGTTTTGCAGTTAATCTGGGTTTTGCACATGCCTGGTTTATCTTGCAACACAATTTTAATTTGGATCAAGGGTGAGCGTATTGTTGCTTCTTCTGAATGAGCATAGACGCTCTGTAAGTTGTTCTCTGGCAGTCGGAGAGGGGACAGCTCTTGTGCACTCTGCACTGGCACCAAACATGCTCTGGGTTGCCCACTGATGGTCACCTTCTCCATCAGTGCAGAGCCACCTCCGCAGCTCTTCTTGCTGGCACAGGGAACATGCTGTTAGAAGTGCAGCAGTGACTATGGGGATTATAGACTGGCAGAATTTAGGACAGGTCAGAAATTCTCCCAGCACTGAGCTGGGAAATTGGCTGGATTGAAGTTGGCACAGAAAAGCACCCAGGCTATGAGCAGAGGCGCTGCCCAGTGCAGCTGAGTAATCCTTAAGATGTTTCCTTCGTTTGTGTGTTGATATATAATATTTTCAGCTAGTGTCCAGGCAGCCCACCAAATTCTGTTAACAGTGTGATCCTAAGGGGATTAGCTAATGACTTTCCATGCTGATTGGGTAATGACTTTTTGGAAAGTGAGAACTCAGCAGAAAACAATCCTGGCAATTACAGTCTGCTCATGTCAATACTGCAAGTGCTGCAGAGCAGCTCCATGAATAAAATGGCTTAACTTCTCAAATTAAGTCTGTGTCTGTCTCACTAACCTCCCTACAGAGTCTCCTGTTCTTGTCTGATAGAGGAATACCTTCTGTGCTCCAGACTCTTTGGGGGTGAGAGTGGTTATAATCTCCCTGAACAGACTCTTCTTCTGTCTGCTGCAAAAGCTTTTGGTGGCATGCCCTGGATCCTGTTGGCATTTCAGGTGCAGCCCAGCCCTGTGGTGGCTGGTGCCACGTTCACTTCCTCCCCAGGCTGCACAGATCTGTCCCCTCCTTTGCACCAGGAGAGATATTCAGTACGCTAATGAAAACAGCCAAAAAAGCTTTTCTGACTTTGGAGGAAAAGAAGGCATTTCAGGCGTCCAAATCTAGTACAGGCATCACTGGTGACATAAATGCTCTTTTGAAATGTCTGGTTAAAGGGGAAGTCTCTAAGCAGATCCCCGAATGAAGGTCTGGGAACAAGGGGTGAAATAGTTGCTTATGTAAACACTCACAGTTCAGAACAGGTCAAAAAGAGGGCAAGCTTCCAGCCAGGATTCTGATAGCTCTTCCAGAAAGGTGGAGCATAACCTCACACTGACCCTTAGGGTATGCAAAGGAGAAAAATTATGCTACAAGAACAACTCAAAAGAGAAGCAAAATATACCCAAGAAGGGTTTTCAACCATACCAACACTTAAGACTTTGTTCCGTCATGGAGGCAAGAAAGGGTGTGCAGTGCAATCTTCCTGGTACTTGGAGTAATTTTTACTTTTTCTAAGCACTCGTTTTTCCAACAAGACAACAGTTTCAAGATGTGTTAGCAGCTGCATCTGCAACTGCATCCTTTAGCTATTGTTATGCATAATTACTCAGTGTTTTATCAATTCTGTTACGCTCCCAGTAGTCTGGTTTGAGAGCCAAAGCACATCACTGAGATGTCTGCTTGTGTCCCATCAGAGGCACTGAAACTTGGCTGACTAACTGCTTTGTGCTGTTTATTTTACCCTTGCTGCTTGATGCTTGATATAAAAATCAAATAAACCCCTCCAGCCTGTAAATGGCAAAGTTCATAGGTAACAACAGTGGCCTGCATGCCACAGTTTGCCTTCTGATGAATGGAGTTTATAACATACATCTTTAGCAAATAGGAAGAGGAAAAACTGCAGATAAGCAGTTTATTGGAGCTAAATGTGGCTGGTCCACTCTCTTTCCAGCTAATGTTAGACAGTCTTAAGCAGTGTTGGTAGGCTTAGTCGTAAAGAGC
Organism: Falcunculus frontatus; assembly: GCA_013398115.1. Taxonomy (NCBI): domain Eukaryota; kingdom Metazoa; phylum Chordata; class Aves; order Passeriformes; genus Falcunculus; species Falcunculus frontatus. Next base: position 445,714 of record VZRV01008977.1, read on the forward strand.
AGCTTAATATCGGAAGTGTTGGGTACATCCTGATGGTGAGCATGGAGAACTCTTACACTTGTTTTTACTGTTACATACTGCTTTGGAGATTTTTTTGTGCTACATGCAGGTGTGTTCTTCAAGTGGGAGTAAGCTCACCTCTCCCATAGCTGTTTGCATCCTCCTTTCCCACTGTCACTGATCTGCTTTCCTGAGGAGGATAATGCCTATCCCAGGTTTCAAGGGAAATTTGTTCAGAGAAATGCAGTTACATTTCTTCTTTATTTTGGCAACCATACTTTTCCCACTCATCTTCACTTGTAGTACAAATGTCAGTAGTTTCTTATGAAAACTATTTTTTTCTCCTCCTTCTCAACAAAAAAAAATTTAAAAATACAATGACAGATCTTTTTCTGGAGACCAAATATGATATGTTTCAAGCCTGCAAACCCAGGAGATTATAATGCAGACTGATTTGCAGCCTCTGAGTGTAGTGGCCATTGCCAGCTGTTGGCCACAGTGAAGTATTGTTGTGTCCCCTCGTTGTCACTGTCATCTCCAGTGATGCTATGAATGGTGCCAAGTGCGTCCCTCACACCCTGCCTCAGAGTAGGGGGACCCTGGCTTGTCCCCAGGAACAAGCCCCAACCCCTGCCACTCGTGAGCAGAGATGCCTCCCAGGCTGCCCCTTTCCCTGTGTTCCTTGTCACTCGGCTGCTTTTGTCCTTTGCTGGTCGAGGGCAGGCGCTGCTGCCTCTTGGCTTTCAGTGTTGTGTGTATTTCTCCAGCTGTTGCAGTTGTGTGCCTCTTGGCCTCTCACATTTTTTCACAGGCTGAGTCATCACCATTGCTCCTGTGCCCTCCTGCACCTTCAGCATCTTGAATCTTGGTCTAAATCTTACTGCTTGGGCCAGTTTCTGGTATTTTCCTTCATTGTCCTGATTTTGCAGATTATAAATTTAAATGAAGAGGGCTCTGATTTTCCACTCTCTGCTGCTCCCGGGCCCTTGTTGCATAGTAAGCGACCAGCTGACAAACACTGCGTGTAACATCATGCATATTCCTGCTGACATTGTTGACAGCAGAGCTCATGCATAAAAGAATTTATGCCATAAAGCATAGGTAGCTCTGCAGACTTCTGCTCTATTTAATGCCCAAGTCAGAATATTGGTCAAAGCTTCTCTAAGAACGAGAGATGACATTTCCCCATCTGCTCATGTGAGAGGAGGAGTTTGTTCTTTGAAAAGCAGAGTAATGGTTAGAAGACAAATGAGCAGGCCAAACTGCAATATGCTCCAGGAGTAATTGCTCCTGAGTTGCAAATGTGTTCAGTGAACAGGGGCTGGGTAGCAACACTGTTGGGAACATGTGTGAAAGCTTTTTAATGCTGCTGGCAAAGCAGAATGAGGCTTCTTTTTTGACCATGAAGTAAAATAAGAGAAGGATTTCATAGTAAATTTTAAATAAGGAATAAGAGGAAAGTTTCTGTGCTTCTTATCTAACCTATCGTCTTCTGAACCATGCATATTTGTTAAACCAGAGACCCAAGGATGGGGTCTACAGACATCATGGTCCTGTTCTAGGTAGCAGCCTTTCTGCTGTTTTTTGGCAAATCATGTAATTGTAGGATAGGCTGGCTTAGAAGGGATCTCTAAGGGCCACCTAGTTCCAACCCACATGCCATGGGCAGGGTCACCTTTCACTAGATCAGGTTGCTCACAGCCCCCATCTAACTTCAAATGTTTCCAGGGATGGGACATCTTCCACTTCTCTGGGCAACCTGTGCCACTGTCATCATAAAAAAAATGTTTCTTACATCTGGTCTGAATCTACACTCATTTAGTTTAAAATCTCTACCACTTGTCCTGTCACAACAGGCCCTACTAAAAAGTCTGTCCCCATCTTTTTTTACAAGTGCCCCTCTACTGAAAGGCCACAGTAAGGTGTCCCTGGAGTCTTCTCTTCTCCAAGCTGAACAGTCCCAATTTCCTCAGTCTGTCTTCACAGGAGAGATGCTCCATCCCTCTAATCTTTTTCAGTGCCCTCCTCAGGATTTGCTCCAGCAGGTCCATGTCTTTCCTGTGCTGGGACCCCAGAGCTGGATGCTCCAGGTGGGTCTCAGCGGAGCAGAGCAGAGGGGCAGAATCCCCTCCCTCCCCTGCTGCCCACGGGGCTCTGGCTGCAGCCCAGGACACGTTTGGCTCTCTGGGCTGAGAGTGCCATGGCCGGGGCATGTCCAGCCTCTCACCCACCAGCACCCCCAAGTCCTTCTGGGCAGGGCTGCTCTCGGTCTGTTCATGCCCAGCCTGTGCTGATACCGGGGGGTGCCCTGACCCAGCTGCAGGATCAGCACTTGGTCTTGTTAAACCTCATGATGTTCCCATGGACCACTCCTTGAGTTTGTCCCAGTCCCCCTGGATGGCATCCTGTCCTTCAGGTGTGTCAAACACCTCTCAGCTTGGTGTCGTCTGCAAACTTGCTGAGGGTGTGCTTGATCCCACTGTCCATGCTGTTGGTGAAGGTATTAAATAGTCCTGGTCCTAGTACAGGCCCCTGAGGGACACCACTCATCACTGATCTCCATTTTGACAGTAAGCTGTTTATCCATTGTATGATGTGACTTTGTGGCAAGAGCTGCCTCTCAGTTCGCTGAACCGCCCTCCTGTGTTCAGGGTGCAGGATCTGCAGGCGCCTCACCATTCAGCATCAGCACTTCCTGCCCACTACCCATGTGACGAGACTGTTCACCCAGTTCCCTTCTTTCCATGCAAGGCCTCTCCCACTTCGAGGACACCATCACCAAGTGGACAAAATTATGATGGTTGTTTCATTGTTGAAGGTTCTCTTCTCTATTGTGCCTCAGTGTTCAGTGCAGCAGGGAGCTGCAGCCCAGGTCTTGCCTCCACCTGCCTTGCAGAGCCGCCTGCGCCAAACATCACAGGTATATGATATGAAATAAAAGATGTTAATGGAAACTATCCAAAAGGCAGGTGGCCAGGGTATAATCCCCTCTCTGTGAGAGATTTGAGTGTAACAAATATGCCATATTGCCTCTTGAGGTGCCATATATTTCTAGGAGAAAGACTGTAAATTTTCTTGCTGATTTTTTGAGCTAAGTCTAAACTAAGTTTCCCTTTGCTCCACTTGTGCTAAAAACATTCCCAGATATGTAGGAAGGTTGGGTCATATATTTATTTACACGTGAATGAAAAACCACATGCACGAACATTTAGCATTTTATTTTTGTAAAGACAGGCAAAACTCCTTTTTTTTTTTTTTTTTCCTTTTTTAAAAAATTCAAATCTGTGCTTGAGTTTTCATGCATTTGTTACACATTTCTGGGTTAGTGGTGTAGGTAAGAAATCCTTTGTTTCTCTACCTTTGCTGTCACTTGGCTCGTTTGCTTGAATTTGATAATGCAAGATGAAAGGCCTGTGGGTAATCTGGGTCTAATGCCTTAGACCCCATGCAGTGTCAGTCCTATGCTGCCTCATCTGAAGAATCTTTATCTTTTTACCTGAAGGTGCTGAACGTGATTTGGTGGGAAGATGTGGGCTGCACATCCTGTATCCCTGTCCACTTCTGCAGGCTTGTGTGTTTCATGACGTCATGCCACTGGCTGCACAGAGGAGTTGTCAGTCAACCATCCGTGAGCACACCTGTCTGCCCAGAGTAGATTCTTTCTAGAGGTTTGTTCGATGAGAGACACGTTCGAAGGTGGTGGTAACACTAGTATTTAATGTTTCCTAGTACCTAATGGCACTTTGTGCCACGCTGTTTCAAAGGCACTCACCAAGACAATGGATTGCAACCTGTTAGATCTGCAGAAGGGCTGTACTGGTGAGCTGGGGTTACTGGGTCCTCTGGGTATACAGGCACCTGGCAGTGGTGTGTTTTTCAGCAGTAAATGTTCAAAGCAGGAATTTAAAGCATTCCAGTGCAGCTTTTCCTTCTGGGCAGAAGATATTTGTGCCGACCTGCCTCTCTGTGCCTGTGGACTGCTGTTTGTGCTGTTGAAATGCCAGCTGGCTCCGGGCATCTGCGCTCAGTCCTGCACCGCGAATGAACAGGCGCCGTTTGGTTGGGCTCCATAAATAGCTTTTGTTCATTCATTGAAAATACAGTAATTGTAAACATGCTAGTTTAATAACTGTGTTTAATTAATGGTGGGTTAGTAAACGATGCGTGGAGAGGAGGTTAAAATTTACTAAAGGCTATCGCTGTGTAGCTCTTAATTGAATTAAGTGTGTATTAAACTGGGCCTCTTTCCTGTCCCTGGAGAAACAAGCTGGGTGCACTGGAGCGTATGGATGCTATTGATTTCAGAAAGTTCTGGTTAAAGGCAGTACAAAAATGCTCTATGGCCAAAGTCCCGATCCTTCTGTGTATATAATAAGGCCAAAGCAGTGTTAGCACAAAAAGATAGCATTATGTTTACTTAAGGAATTAATATACCTGTTATTATTATCACAAGTAATTTCCCAAGAACACCTAGTGAAAAAAAAAATTTCCCTACATTCATAATTTTAGCCTTATTTTGAAATCGTTAGCTCTTTTAATAGTTTTTATATAGGAGAACAGGTTGTCCTGTGTCTGGTTTCTCTGTGTATTTGTAAAAGCATATATACACTTAAACACAGTGTCAAAAAATCTGAAGGAAAATACCAACAGGTTTTTACTTTGTTTTTTTCCAGCAATCTGTGTCCAGTAAGACTGTTTATAGCAAAAGTAGTCCTTGGGGAAGGTTTGTAACATAGACGATGAAGGCAAGAGCTGCCATGTGCTAGGCATGGCATCCTCATGCCCTGTTCCTTTTATCGAAACTCATCTCATGCTTGAAAGGAGTTTCTGTAAAACTTGTGTTCTTAGCACAGGAAAGTCATATACACATGTGGAATAAAGGTTGTCTCTGTTTGCAAAGGGGAAAATTAAGGAGAAGCTGCTATTGAGTTTGCTGGGAGATTTGGACAAACGCTACAGTTCAATGTAATGGAGTAATTTTTAAAAAAACTTTTGGATTAAAAGCTTCTAATGGACTTTTTAATGTATTTTGAAGGTCAAGCATTATATACTGTAAATGGACCTTTTCATGTTTTATGAGTATGTGTTCCCACTGTGTTCATGTGCCTTCTTTCTGCAGAGTCTTCCAAATGTTGTTTTGCCTTTGCATTGCAACCTTTACAAGCAGTTTTTCTGGAGCCAGCTACAATTTTACCCACATGGAAAACCAGGAGTTGGCTTTGGATTTTATTTTTTTTTCCCCTCAAGATGCGCAATTTGCACACTCAGGAAAAAGCAGTTTGCATGAGCTCAATGGCTCAATAGCCCAAACAAAAATTTTGCAGAGAACGAACTTGCTGGTATTTGTTTCACAGACCCACAGCATCACGGCACAAAGTCTTATCAGAGATGTTGGATAACTGACTCCCAAAATGCAGACAGCTTGTACTTGACTGTTTTTTCTCCTATTGCATAGGCTGCAGAATCAAAAATAATATAAGGTGACCATTAGGAGAAAGCTGGGAAGCTCTCATTGACCATTTGACCAAGCCCTCAGTTACAGCATTTTTTCAGAAAAACAGTGTTTTCCATCAAGTCCTTAGAAAAAATCTGTTTGAACTTAAAAAGACAGATATTGTGCAGAATTTATCTCCCATGTTTGTTAAAAACATTTTTTCTACTTTTATACAAAAGTAGGTCACACTAGGGTGCACTGTTTCTTTTTGTGTACTATAGACAGAAATGTTATCACAGACAGATGTTCTAATGAAGCAATTAACAGGGAGATTTGTAAAAATATTAGAGGAATGTCAGTTTTCCAGGAAGTCAGGCAGTGTTGCCTGCATTCTTCTTGGCTGCCCTTGGCCAGGGATGCCAGCTCCTCTGGGCCCGATGCAGGGGTGCAGCTGCAGGGCTGTGTGCGGTTGACTCGCACCGAGGCGAGGCGGCTCCAGGCGAGTAGCGAGGCAAAGCGCGATGAAAGGAGGCAAAGGGCTGTGGGAGGGGGTCTCCCCCGTGGTCTCCGTTTATTAAGGAAAGGGTCAAGGGGATTCGGGAGAGAGAGTAGCGGAGGGAGAACTCTGAGGAACAAAGGGTGTACACGGGGTTATAAGGGAGGCACAAACTGGGAGAGGTCAAGGGCAACATCCAATAGGGCATCAGACAGTGGGAGGGTCCAGGGGTCCAGGGGCCAATTGAAAAAACTGAGGGGAGGGCACAACGAACCTCAACCAATAAAACACCGAACACAACAGAACTTTCTGGAAGGGTGGGTGGGTCTCAGACCATCGTACCGCCCTCAGGATCCTCCTCCAGGGAGGAGTCCCCTGCCTCTGAAGCAGAGCCTGATTGAGTGACGGCGGCACTCATCGAGGCTGAGCCCACCACACCTCCCCTGTTCTTGTTAATTGACTGAAGAACTTGGGTGTAAATAATGCGTTTTAAAATGAAGAACACAATTGAAAAGAAAAACAGGAACAGAACGATAAGTCCAAAGAAAATACATCAAAGAATGGTTAAATGACGAAATTCACAAAACAGGGAAAACAACAATAGGGGAATGGGAAATCAAAGACAAGTAGGGATGGGGCGTCTGTTAATAGTGCCTTCCGTCCTTTAGTCGTCGTTCCTATATCCATAGTCCAGTCATGATTGTCAAGTCCAATTTTCACATCCAGTAGTCTCATCCGGTATCCCAGTCTAATTCTGGCAATTGTATTGTGACCTCCACCCATCATCTTTGGTGGCCACGTAAAGTTCATTCATTCCCCTTATGAGACGGACTGCCACGCTGGGTTGTCCCCTTTCCGATACTGCCGGGTCCGGAGCTGCCTAATGGAATGCGGCTGGGGATGCCAAGATGGTGTCCTTCCGGTCGCCGTTGTACCCACTTCCGGTCCCAGTGGCGTGGGAACTGGAAGTGGGTCGGTTCCCATGGGTGGAGTTAGGTGGAAGGGGTGGGAACATCGGAAAGGGAGGTGGGGTCTGCAGCAGGAAGAGGATTCCCAATGGTAGGGAAAGGGCCCGACGCAGACACGCCCAACGATGGGAAGGAGCAGCCCGAGGCAGGGGAAGGGACGCAGATGGAGGTGGGTCCGGGCGCGATGACATGCGTGGGGATGGGCGGAGGAGGGCACAGGGCTAGGGGCAGAAAACTTGGAATAAGGGGTGACAAAATGGCGGGGCTGGCCATGCTGCTGGCACCATTTTGGGCATAACTGGGGATGACACAACTGGGTAAGTGGGCATAGGTAGGAGGGTTAGGAAGGAATACACGACAGCATGGTCGCCTGGAGAGGATTGGCCAGGTCCTCCCCGAGCGGACAGTGCCGCCCTGGGAAGGGGACAGAGGAGGCCAGGAGACGTCAGGGAGACGGTAGCAACCCTGCACCCTTGGGTGGGATCTGTCTCCCGATCCCCCCTGAAGAAGGGAAGAGGGTCAAAGGACACAAGGGGAGGAAGACAGGGCAGGGGTTTTAAACTGGGGGTTAACATCTCCCGAACACTCCCCAACACATTTAACACAATTAACAATTATGATAAACAAAGAATAAAATTCTGACACCAATAAATCCCCTCTAGAAAAATGAAAATTTCCCTTAATAAGGGTTCCCCCAACTTGGATGTCCCATAAAACTCCCGCTGTTCCACTGTGGAACAAAACCCACCCTCAGCGCCTGAAAAATGTAAAACTTAAGAGGAACGGGGAGGGGATAGCAAAATATCCTTTAAGGACTCCTGTTGTCCCTGAGGGACTCTTGCCCTTCCAGGTCTTCTCAGTATCTGCCCCTCCAAAAGAAGCTGTGGCGCTGGGTCCTCCTTCTTCAGACTGGTTTTTATCAGGTCCCATCAATGACGTTACTCCAGTCCACCCCTGGGAGCACCACTCCTTAAAACAGGGCATGCTCACACGGCAGAAGCAGCCACACCGGGTCCTCTTCACAAGCTCACAGGGACTCCAAGGTGACAGGTTGGGTCCCTGTTCGGTGCGCCACTTGTTGCCTGCATTTCTCTTGGTTGCCCTCGGCCAAAGACGCCAGCTCCTGTGAGCCTGATGCAGGGGTGCAGCTGCAGGGCTGTGTGCGGTTGACTCACGCTGAGGCGAGGCGGCTCCAGGCGAGTAGCGAGGCAAAGCACGATGAAAGGAGGCAAAGGGCTGTGGGAGGGGGTCTCCCCCGTGGTCTCTGTTTATTAAGGAAAGGGTCAAGGGGATCTGGGAGGGAAAGTAGCGGAGGGAGAACTCTGAGGAACAAAGGGTGTACACGGGGTTATAAGGGAGGCACAAACTGGGAGAGGTCAAGGGCAACATCCAATAGGGCATCAGACAGTGGGAGGGTCCAGGGGTCCAGGGGCCAATTGAAAAAACTGAGGGGAGGGCACAACGAACCTCAACCGATAAAACACCGAACACAACAGAATTTTCCGGAAGGGTGGGTGGGTCTCAGACCATCGTACCGCCCTCAGGATCCTCCTCCAGGGAGGAGTCCCCTGCCTCTGAGGCAGAGCCTGATTGAGTGACGGCGGCAATCATCGAGGCTGATCCCACCACAAAGCAGTTTGGAAAGAACCAGACTTTTAAGAGACTCACTTACTTGTAAGAATATCTGAAATGCTTGAACTGTCAACAAGAAAAAACAAAGTAACTCAAAAAGTGATTTACAAAAGCATGTAAGGAAATTTAGTGGGGTTGGAGGTCTGACAGAATTCAGGAAGCAGTGGAAGAAGTATTTAGTGACAACTTCTGAAAACGGGCAAGATAACGGAATATAGACATCATTGGTTTTGGTGATGTTTGTGCTCTCTGGGTGCCCTTGGTCCTGATGATGCTTGTGCTGGGGTGAGGGGTGAAGTTTCCACCCATGTGAAGGCTCTGTGAGTTCCTGGAGGTTTCCATGCCTAGATCTTGGAATGACACCTGTGCAAGGAGATCTGTTGTTCTCTGGAGGGCTCTGTGCAGCACCCACATACTGGTTTTGTGGGTGAAACAGCTGCTTTAAGTATCAGTACTAAGGTTTGTGACACTGTGGCACACTAACACACTTCTGTTTGGGTTTGTGTTGTGAATATTTTGCCTCTGGTGTTTTCCTGAGAGAAATGTGCCTGGTGAGAACTAGAGCAAGCTAAAACTGCTAAAGCTTGCTTACATGGTAGTGTTATCTCTTTCATGGGCTATTGCTCTCCCACAATATAATTTAGTTGAGTATAAGTTGCTTCAAAGAAATCCTGCTGGTGCTGCTGCTTGTTACTCTACAACATTTGGGTTAAAATAGAAGGAAAAAAAAGGGTGGCTTAGCTTTGATGTCTGATACTGTTAGGAGTGAGTTGCTCTTTCCTGCTTCAGAGAGCTTCTCACAGCTGTTGAGAGAAGTACTTAGCCCCAAAATGCAAGACTTGTATCCCCCAGGGCTGGTGGAGAAGAGGTTGTGAATAATTTGACTTGAAGTCAAGGTGGTGCTCGGTGGAGCAGGAAATTAGGAGTGCTATTTTTAAATGCTGAAGAACTTATTAAAAAGCAGTAGTAGTTTTCATTAGACAAAGAGCTTTGAGTTTGGGAGGCTCATGATTTGAGGTAGCATCATTCATCAAGTAAGTGTTTTTTAAAGAGTGCCAAGTAAATCTGTCTTTCTGGAAGGGTTGGTGACTATCAGGAGAATTAAGTAAGGGATGCGAAGCTTTTTGACATAAATCTTGGCATGCCAAGTATGTCTCTCTAAATTGGCAGCTGGTGTTGCCACACATTAGCATTTAGAATAAAATAAAAATGACAAATTTGTCTAATGTGAGAATAAAACTAACACAGAAATTCTGCTCAGTCTTTATCTTTTGGTCCTCTTTCTCCTTTGCTCCGTGCCTGTGATTTTCCAAGAATTTTAAAGACGAGAAAGACACAAGCTCTCATGGCCCCTCCCCTTCTAACGCCAGATGGAAAATGGCCCATGGACACAGGCTTCGAGCAAAGGAGGGATAATTCAGACATTTGACAAGAAAATACTGACCGTAAGGGTTGGGGTCACTTAGCCAGAGAGGCTGGGGAATCCACACCAGTGGAGATTGTTGTGCAGGAATCTGCAGGGATATGCCATGTCTGTCCAACACTATTTCAAGCAGGGAGGTTGAGCAGAGGCCCACTGAGGTACTTTCCAAACTAGGTTAGTGTGCTTTCTGTGACAGAAAAAGGGCAGTCAGCCTTTGAAGATGGTTATACTAGGTTAAAATCAAGAAAGAAGAAGTCTTACCTTCCTTTCTCCTTGCCCAAGACAGAAAAGCGTGTTAATGCAAAGGATATTTGACATTAAAAAATTATGTACAACCAGAGCAGAATAAGGTCCAGATCCCCATGGCTGCAAAAAGTCGCTTTGATTTTTTTCCAGACCTTTGGATTTCTCAGCAGCAAGTTCTCTGCCTAAGGGCTCTTCAGAGAATGGGTAGTCTAAAGCTGGCAGGTCTTGAGATTAATTTTAAATTTTTCTGCTGAATTTAAGTCCAGGAAGACATGTAGTAATCGTGATAACACATTTACAGCTGCACTGAAATGCCCTGACCCTAAGCAGGTCATAGTTTCAAAAAAGTGACTGTTTTCTGTGATGTGAAAATGGCATTTATTCTTTGGCTTTGTAAGACTTTATAGTTCACTAGAGTGTGAACAAAAGCTCTCTATTTGGTGCTTCAGGAAGATTTTTCTATTTATTAGTGCTCAAGATACCTTTTATCTCTAAAACAGAGATGACTTTTGAGGTGTCGTACTCTTCAGCACCTGGTTGAACATGTTTATACAGAACTGTAAATGAGAGATTTCCTTGCACTGTTGAGTCACTCTCATTCAACAAGTGGTATATATGTAAGTAAAACTAAAGGTTTTTTTCAACTCATTATTCAACGGAAAGCTGATTAGTGAGACCTTGAAACCTAACGTCCTCAAGAGACAGCTCACAGCACTGCATGAAACCTAGTTCGTATCAGGCAGTAAAAATTAGAGGTGACTTGAGACCGAGCCATTATATTGTGTTTGGAGGGAAATTCAGGCTCGGGCACACAGTGGAGTTTGCCCTGGGTAACAATTCATACAGGTCAGAAGAGCTGTGGTAACTGGGGGTCAATGATTGCCTCCGACAATCAATGAAGGGTCAAAACCAGGCTATTGTGGGGCTCCTGCCCTGCTCCCTGCCACGGCATGGTCCTGCACCTTCCCTTTCACAAGCAAGAATGCCTCTGTGGCTGGGTCTCCAGCCTGGCTGATTCCCTGGAGCAGTGTAAGGGATCCTGCCCCAGACCGGCTACGCTCTGAATCCTTGGGATGAGAGAGCATATGAGGACATTGTGCATTCCCAAACATGCAGCAAGGAGCTTGCTCAGCCGTGATGACTGGCTTGGGCTCTGAACTTTTTTTCTAGCTAGATTGTCAGATTTTGAATTTCTACTTTCTCACCACTCTCATGACAATAAATGTTTTGTGTAGCTTCCAAGAAACAAAATATTGCTTCTTTGTGCCAGATGATGTTTGCTTCTACTCTAGCGACTCGCAAAGTAAGTCTGAAGTTTTCTGAGGCTGCTTATGGTTTTTAGAAACCATTGCTTTTAGCATGAGGAGTTTGGTTTCTAAATGCCCTTTGAGGGGGTTGAAAATCCTGCCTTCAGCCTCCCAGACCACTGCTGTGGTTCAGACTGGTGAGGCTCTTCAGTCCTGGAAAGTGGAGCAGGATAGGTTTTGATTGCAACATCCCAAAGTAATGATGGTAGGAACAGAGGGTGGAAGAGGGCAGAGGAGGGAGAAGATGTCTGGAAAGACAGTGTCTGGTTTCTCTGTGTGTGTGTGTGTGTGTGAGAGAGAGAGAGAGAGAGACTGGGGCTTCTTTGCTGGAGGAAGAAAGCAAAACCCCTCTCCGAGGGCGTGTTCCTGCTCTTGATTCACTGCATGCCAGTTGAAAAGGGCAGCCTGGCTGGATTTCTGTCCGCTCTCTTAAAGAAATCTCTGCTCTCCAAAGCCTTTATTGCCTTAAATGTAAAGATTAGCATCACAGCTCACACTCCTGAGGTGTGTGAAGCAGAGTCAGACTGGTGACCGCTCACTTGATCTTCATTAAGGTGCATTTCAGTGGTTTTGCCTGAGTGTACTGGGGCTGCTTTGGGTTGTGACCAAGCTGTAGTTCCTTGTTGGTTGTCCTGCACTCCCAAGATGAGGTCTGAGGGAAGGAGTTTCCTACTCCTGCAAGTCCCTGCTGGCCCGAGGGGCTGGTTAAGGCCTGTAGGGTGAGTTGGTGCCCTAATGAGCTGTGGCCACATGGACAATGAGACAGAAGCTAAATCTCACCCACCTCTGTCCATCTCTAAAATTATGAACTGCAACATAATTTATCTGAGCAACCTTATTTTCAGTATTTTCTTCCCTCTTCTTCTCCCAAGTGTTGTACTTCTGCTTTGGAAACTGCTCTGCTTTATATTTATCCCTCTCATATGACAGTCCAGAAATCTTGCATGCATCCTCTTTTTTTTTCCTAAGTACAATTAATTTCCAACTAAAGATTAGCAGTTTCAAAATGCAAATGTAAAAATGCGTGCTCCAAAGCAGGAAGAGAAGTTGTAAGCAACCTGCCTATCCTCAGGAGAACTGCAAGGCTGGAAACCCCAGGGATGAGTAGCTGAGATGGGTTAAACACAGGCTTAATTTTTTCTTTGAAAAATACTATTACCTAGCGTATCAAGTCTATTCAAAATAAAGTAATCCAAAATATCTCTTGGCAGATTATGGTTTTAAGAAATCCCATTTAATTCTGCTTCTTTCCTTAGTAGATTCCTGTTACGGTTTGCACTGTTAGGCTTTCTGTAGAAGCAGGGCAAAATTTCCATCTGTGTGTTTTGTCTGTGGGGAATAGAGAGCCTATAAATTAACTATTCCTTGTGGGAAAGCCTGCAGTGGCAATTCCTGTGGTACATTGTTCCTCTCAAGGGGCAACATCTCCTTTTGGGGCTTGGCTCCTGCAATGCACGTTGGGCTTTTTACGTCAGGGCGAGAACTGGCAGGATGAGGATGTGTGGTCATCAGCCTTGTCTGCAAGAACAATATCAGACACCCAAACTCTTCAGATTTTTAAGGCTGAAAATAGGGAAAAAGGCAAAAGAAAATATTTGGCGAGTTCTTAATACAGTTCTCTGGAACTTTCAGAGCTCTACAGGGGTTTAAATATGATATTCCAGTGAATATGTCTCTTTAAAATACTGGGTTTTCCCAGTGGATGAGAATTCCAATTTTTTACGAACTCTACTTTATTGTATTTTTAAGGTTTTCCATCTTGAGGCTGGGCATCTGGCTTCAGTTTTCCTTTTATGAAAAAAGCACTGGGACATTTAAATAATTCAAGAGAGAAATTATATGCGCTCAGCAAACAGATGTCAAAAAAAAAATGAAAGAAGCTTAAAATCTAGGCCTCCAAAGTCACTTCCATATATTTCCTTTTTAAAGAATGCATTTTTAATCAGCTTTTAGAAACAAAGTGCCATGCTGACATATACATACTTACCCAGTGTTTCATCATGGGACAGAACAAAGAAAGTGAAACCAAAGTTACAAACTATTGTACTATAATATGTTAAATAAATGCTATGATACCAAATTGGTTCACCTGAAAAAGCCCAGAGTTACAAGACTGTTGTGTTGTTGTTTTCCAGATGATATGAAGATAAGTGAATGAGTTTCTATGCTTTGTAACAGCAGGAGTTCGTACAAGGGCTCTGGTGGCTCTGGTAAAATAAAAAAGGGAACTAAAGAAGAATACCCTTTTCCAGGAAATAAGATCACTTTTCTAATTGTAATTTGTAATTATAATTTCTGATTTGTCTTTCATAGTCTCGTTCAGCACGTTTTCCTATGAAACTGTTTCAGGGGTGAAGTTTGGATTGTGGTGTGTCTCTGCCTCTCTTCACACAGCACAGCTGTAGGATGTTTCCTGCCCTGGGTATCATCTAAATTGTCAGCCAAAATATGAAGAAATGCGGTAATCTGAAGGGAGTCTTGCATGTGTTAGTGGAATTAATGGAAGAAAATTAGGTGAAGACAGACAGAAAGGACCTTGCCCTCCTGAGGCTGGCGTTGGAGGGGTCAGCCCAGTTCATTCTGAGGCTGCTGATAAAGCTGCTGTTGCCACACAGTTTCTCGGTGCTGCCACGTCATTAGTTTGAGTTTGAGTTTGAGGTGTTTCAGTCCTGGCTTAGCACCTGGGTGTAGCTCTGAGACAGTCTGATCTCTGGGGGCTGCAGGTTTCCCTGGGGTGCCCGGGAGAGCAGGGACAGTGCAGGATCTCCACGGTTCTCTTGCCTCTCCCCCTGGGGAAATGCCTCCACACATCACGATCTCCACTGGGCTTTGAGCCAGCTAAGGCAGATCTTTGAAGATGACTGAATAATCCAGTGAGGGACAGAGGCTCCTACACCTTCCACTGGCACCTGTAAGGGCAGGAAATCTTCTTCTGCCACTCACTGCCATCAGTGTGAAGGTGATTTCTGGCTTTGTCACCTCTCCTCCTTTTTGATTTTGCTGGGGAGGATTGCTCAGGTTCTATGGGGTCTTTTTAAAGTTGTGTGTGACACCCTGCTCCTCCTCTCTTTATCCACCCTGCCCAAATTGGACCACGCTAGCAGCTATTGCAAAAGAGATGCTATTTAATCAGGTCCACGCTTGCTTGTTGCCAGAAGAGGAGAATGTGGAACTAGCAAAGCAGGGAAGGTTGTACCTGCTTTCTCTGGCGCTGGGTGGAAAGAATAACACTTTGTCATGCTCTGGCTTTCCTGGCTGATGGGTTGTCAATGCTTGCTGGCAACTCATGAGCTTTCCTGCTTGGGAAGAGTAGTTCCTTCTGCAATTTCAGAGTATTTCCTTTTCGCTGTTGTTTTTCTTGTTGGCTCTGAGTCTTCCCTGCCTGCAGGTTGCTCATAGTAAAACATTAGTCATCAGTAAAACTGATTTTTTTTCTTAGATACATAGTGCCGTGATATGGCTATCAAACACCTCTCTTTGGCAGCATCTTAGTATGTTGCTTGGGATGCTGTGATGACTTTGCAGCTGATAGTGTTTAAGAAAAGTATTTTCAAATACTAAGAGTTGGGTTGAATTTTCTAATGCTGAAATATATGCTGAATACTGAATATATATAATATGGAATTTGGGAATATTCTGGTGACAACATATACTTATTTCAGCTCCTGATCCCAAGCATGTTTCTAAGCACATGATAAAACAGATACATTGTAAGTCTGTTGATATAAGCGATATTACGTTGTTCCTTAAGTGTTTGAAGGATTAATACTTTAGTTTTCAGTAACTGGATTTTTTGCCCATGCCGCACTTGCTTTTTTTCTAAAATAATATCCCCAAACGTGTATTTAATTTTTAATATTTGATTCCAATATTGTAGTAGCACTATATTTAGTTTTAAAAAGTCTGTTTGGTTTAAATAAGGCTCACTTTGAAGCTTGAGCTTAATGGTAGATTTGGGGGAAAAACGGGGGTGTGTGGTGGTTCTGTTTTGTGTCTTTTTCTTTTAGTGGTTATATCCTGTTACAGAGAATGATTATGATGAGAGCTTATGTGGGGGAGTCAGCTTGTTGCATGTTCTTAATCTTTGACATGTCTCTGAAAGCCTGGCTTCTTTTAGACATGATCTGCAGTTACACACATCTGAACAACATAATACATGAAAGTGCATGTGATGTTTCTTTAAGTCCAGTGTGTGGTTAATACACCAATACTGCTTGGGATAGTAAAGATTACTGTGTGTGCATTTGCTCTGAATGGACTCCCTCTTTTGTTCCTTCAGCCCAGTAAGAACATTGACTCAGAAACTTGAATATTTAAAATGCCTGAAGGCAAGACTTTGCTTTCTAGGCTTTGCTCCTCGTCTTTGCAGAGATGATGACTGCATAAAAGCACATGATTAGATGAAGCACTGAATCATTATTTATACACTATAACATTTATTTATGTATTTTTAACAGGGGCTCGATTCAGCATTGAAGTCTTCTAAAACACCAAAGAGATACGTAAGAGCTACAGTGACAGCAAATTCTGTGCTTGAAACCTTTGCCCCAGACCTTGTGGAGATTTAGTGAGATTGTATGTGGTGTCAGTGTGTAGAAAATGAGTCTCCTGACCAATACACGGTTGTTACAGGGTTCCTGAAGAGTGAAGTTGATGAAGACTGTGTGTATCTGGGTTGTAGTACCTGGACTCTGATGAACCTTGTGTGGAGACTTCCAGGAAGGCAAGCATCTTCTGAAGTTATCCTGAGAGCACAGGCTCTGCAGGCTGGGGATAGGTCCTGGAGTTATGGCAGAAAATACTTCATAACTGCCAAAGCCATATAAAACCCCCCTTACATTTTAAGAAGCTGACTAGCTGCACTCTCCTCTCCTTTTTTCTACACAGATAATTTTTAGTCAGGCAAAAAACTCTGTTTGAAGAGGAACTAGACCAAAGACTGTAGTGATTACCCTGTCTAGTTATTTCTGGAACCAGAGTTCCATCTGGGCTTGCTTGTGTAGATCTTCAGATACAGCCATAAAATTCAGCTGCCTCCAAAAGCATCATCACGTACTGCCGGAGAAGGGTCAGAAGAGGTTTGGGAGGCTTCCAGATCCATGTTCCAAGAGGTCTGGCTGCAGAAAGACATTGCTGCTGTGGTCAGTACTGGGGCAAGTCCTGTATGATACCTTCATTGATGATCTGGACAAGGAGAATCAAGTGCACCCTCAGTCAGTTTGCAGATGGCACCAAGTTGGGTGTGAGCATTGATCTGCTGGAGGGCAGGGAGGCTCTGCAGAGGGATCTGGACAGGCTGGATCCATGGGCCGAGGCCAATTGTGTGAGGTTCAACAAGGCCAAGTGCCAGGTCCTGCCCTTGGGTCACAACTACCCCAGGCAATGCCACAGGCTGGGACAGAGTGGCTGGAAAGCTGCTGGGTGGGAAAGGACCTGGAGGTGCTGGTCAGCGGTGGCTGAACATGAGCTGGAGTGTGCCCAGGTGGCCAAGAAGGCCGAGGACATCCTGAATGTATCAGCAATGGTGTGGCCAGCAGGACCAGGCAGTGACTGTCCCTCTATATTCGGCACTGGTGGGTCCACGCCTCAAATCCTGCTCAGTTTTGAGCCCTTCTGCAGGAGAGACCCTGAGGTGCTGAAGTGTGACCAGAGAAGGGCATGGAGCTGGGGAAGGGTCTGGATCCCAAGTCCTGTGAGGAGCAGCTGAGGGAAGTGGGGATGTTTATCCTCGAGAAAAGGAGGCTCAGGGGCATCTCATCTTTCTTTACAGCTCTCTGAAAGGAGGGTGTAGCCAGATGGGGATCGGTCTCTTCTCCCAGGGAACAAGTGGCAGGATGAGAGGAAATGGCCTCAAGCTGCACCAGAGAAGGTTCAGGCTGGTCATCAAGAAGAATTTTTTCACTGAAGAGGTGGTTAAGCATTGGAATGGGCTGCCCACAGAGTCACCGTCCCTGCACGTGTTCAGGAAATAATGACCTGGCACTTAGTGCGATGGTTTGGTTGACATGGTGGTGTTCGGTCAAAGGTTGGACTGAATGACCTCAGAGGTCTTTTCCAACGTAAATGATTCTATGATTCTATGATTCTATGAAAGAAATGGATGCTGTGTTCAGCATCCGCAGCATCTATTCTCTGAGAGGTGACAGCTCATTGCTTCCAGCGAGTTTCTACCAGCAGGGTTAACCTTCAATTTGGGAAAGAAAAATTCAGTCTGGCATGCATGCTTTGGGAGGCTGCTGTAGTTCAGCTGGAGGTTAAGAGGACAGAGGCAGCAATGACAGGGTTATGGTTCAGTGGTCTGTGTCCTTCAGAGGTCACAGATGCACCCTTTGTGCCTCAAAAACCTCTGCATTGACTTGAGAGCAGGAATGGGAACTAAATTAAAACTGCAGAATGCAGAGACTGACCCTCCATCTGTGGAAATCCTGCTGTTGGCTGTGGTTGAAGCCATGTCCTGGTTTTGGAGATGCGTTCTCTAAGGAGGTGATGAACAGTCAGCTCCATGTGTGCTCTTGCCTGTCAGGGCTGTATGGAGGAAAGCTGAGCTCTGCCGATGTGTCAAAGTGCTTCACACACCTGGACGAACCTCATGGAGAAGGGGTGAAGTGTAACTATGCAGTGTTGAAGGGAAATGCAGTTCTTGCCTCCAGGTAGATATTGGTGGTAGAGATACAAAATGTTATCTGAAAATTCTTTGGTTTTTCACCTCCCAGCTCACTGAGAGGTGAAAGAGAACATTGGTGTTGATGAGTAAGTGAGCAGAATTGCAGGATCTGCCAAAGCTAAGACGGGAAGGATCTTCTCTGAAAGTCCCTTCCTAAGCTCTACTTGGCACACTTGCTTGGGAGCAATCACAGTAGGCTGTTAATTACTTCCAGTGCTCAGGTCAGATTAGAGATGATTAATGGATTTTGGGAATAGTGATGTGGAAATATGTCTTGTTATATCTGGTAATAATAATTATTATTTTGTTTGTCTTAATTCAGACTTATGAGAAACCCCCCCCGATTTATTTATTTATTTGTTTTTGTTTGTTTGTTTATTTATTTATTTATAATTTTTGCCTTTCCAGTAACATGTTAAAATCCCATCAGTTCACCTTCTAAGTGTATTCAGTTTGCAGTGTTGTAAGCTGTTTGTTTTCTTGGTGCTTATCAACATTTAATTTAAACAGTTTGTTGGGGACATTTGTTTGTTTAATATAGAATCACAGTATTGGAACACGAGATGTTTGTGGTTTGTAATACTAGATGCATGACTCTTGCAGACAATGCAGTCCAAATTTAACATGTTATTTACATTTTCTTGTTTTATGAATAATTATTGCAGAGATCTTTCCCACAGGAAGATCTTGAGAAGAGTGGAAGCATTTAAAAATAATTACAGATCTACAAAGCCTATTTTTGTCCGTATTTTAATGTAAGTGTTGTTTTCAGAAAGAATTGGAGTGTACAGTAAATTTCTATAGGAGCGTTCAAAACATTACATGGAAGCCCAGTCCCTCAGGAAGCCTTGCAATCGAGAACTTTGGGGTTTTGGCTATCAAGGTATAGGTAAATAGGTGCTTGTTTCAAAGTCATACAGGAGTAGGTGACATTAGTGAGGGCCTTTAAAAGCTGTGTCACTTATTTAGGTGCCTAAATGTAAATCTGAAGTCTAACTCTGTTACTAATATTATATGCCTGTAGTTGTGGCTAGTTTTCTGTGTGAATGTGTGTGTGTGTGTGTGTGTGTGTGTGTGTGTGTGTGTGTGATAGAGCTGTGCTATTTTCAGACTTGGAAAAGGCGATGTTTCTTGGAATCTGTGTACTTAAAATTAGATTTCCTATGTGGTTACACAACTGTAGAGTAAATCCAGAAAAGCATCACTGACTTTAATTATGTTACTCCAGATTTTTACTTCTATAAACTATGTCAGAAACGATTTATGAGTACTCCGAAAATTCATAATGGTGCTTCCCAGCATCAGCTCTGAACTGTTCAGCAAGTGGAAGAGATCCAAAGGATGATTAGGCATGTTGGTGTACAGAGGAGGCTGAATAATTGCAGAAATGGATGGGTACCGTTCTTCAAGAAACTCTTTAAATATAGTTCTTTCATCGTTGAACAATCTTGCAATAACTTGGTTTCTTAAGCAAGCTTTTTTTGTTCTGTTATCAAATTGAACAGTCTTTAAGGATTTGTAGGTAGATAAGTAGTTTTAATGATCTGACAGCTAAAGAAGTTTGCTTTGATATAGTCTGGGACACTGGATCATGTGAGAATTAGGTGATTTTAAGTCTTGTCTGAAGTAAGTTGTTTCATTCTGGTTTAAATGAATGCAAAAACGCAAGCCTGTCTTCCTTCAGTACTCAAAAGTACATCGAGCATAAGAGAATACTGGAAAGATTTAGAAAGTCACTTAGAAATTGCAAAGCTTCTTCATTTTCCCACCTGACCTGGACTTGGAGGAGAGGCTGGCTGCTGGAGACAGTTTGTGTATAAAGAGGGCAAGGACGAAAGAGAATAATTTGATCTTACTAAAGGGCTTCTGTATCAGTATCAGAAAGAGTTTTAGATTTGATCCTCTCATTAATAATGGATGGCCAGACGGATGCTTCCTCCTCTGCTGCCTCTTTTTAATTCATCTGAATGATGGTGGAAAACGCAGCCCAGTGGTTTGAGCCTGGCTATCTCTGCAGTTTAAAAGCTCACTGTGTCTGTCTCCGAATCTCCTCTTGCAGCACAGCACAGTTTTGGTATGTTGAAAAGTGCACTTGGGAGGTTTCCTTACCAAACCAAGCAGGTCAAACAACCTAGTTGTTTAATACACAAAAGACCTAAAACCATGAAGCTGCATCGTCACAGCCCTGGCTCAGCATTTTATTGCCATCTGCAACACAACTGGCTTTGGCTTTCCCTGCTTTCAGAGCAGGGCTGCCTGTATGATTGCTCAGCGTCCCAAAATAGATCATATTTGCTGTCCCCAGAGGACACCAGCCTCTTGGACATAGGCAAGACTGCAGGGATGTGGTGTGGGGGAATGGGCTTGTGCTGCCTGACCTGGAGTGGGAGCTGGAGCCCTTGGTCAACCCCACGGTTCAGAGTTTTACTGTTACCTGCTGACACAGAGCTGAAGTGTTTTTCAGCTTTCACCTATTTATGTTATTTGTAGTAATATCATTAAAATCCCACCATTCTCCTGGTCCAGTGGAAATACTTTCTGGGATATCATGAACTCTGATTTCTGGTATAGTTTCACATAATGTGTTTTGGAAATGTGTCTCTCTTTATGAGCTTGCTTATGTTGTATGTACATAAAGGGGAAGGAGGAAGTGGTGGCTTCAGGGCTCTAGAAGGAATAAGCAGCTTCTACCAAGGGGCACTGGTTGGTTTTGTGAGAACTCAGGCAGCTCCTCCTGAGCAGCGCTGCTGACAAGGACATACCCTATGGCCTTTGAGGTAATACTGGTGGTGGAAGTCGCTGGAGACTTCACACTGTCCCTGGACAGAGAGTGATCCAGTCCTGCAGTGCTGTCACCTTGAGCTCAGATGATCTGAAGCAAGGATAGAAGGAATTAGGAGAGCCTTGCTCTCTTCCCATGCTCTGGTTGGACATGGTGCCTCACATGGTGCCTAGTAGCGGGGGCACCTATGGTACTTAGAAAATTTTCCAGTGGCCCTGTGCCTACAGAAAAGCTTCTGTGAGGCTGTATGGGATGCCTGCTTTCTTGTAGCTCTATTCCCTCTTCATAAAAATGGGAACAATCTCATTTCCTTAAGGAAAGATTTTACTAATTGCCAGTGTTTTGGATACTGTGAGAGCACCTGGAAATAAATAACTTCTGTAGAGAGCTATTTGGTGGTGAGGTTTTCAAAACAAATCTAAGTATATGGTTAGGTTTTTACCCAACTGTTTTGGCCCCCTTTAGAGTGTAATGTTTCCTGCAAGAATTTTGCATTTCCATGCTTGGCTGTTTCGGTGTCCTCTTGGTGAACTGTTCTTTGTTCTCAGGGCTTCCCTAGGCTGATACTGTAAATGTCCTGGCAATTACTAGGTTTGATTTAGTAAGTCTAGATGTTAGCACAGGTCTTTTGATCTTTAATATAGTGGACATAAATACTTGAAAATGAAAGCAGTTAAGAAAGCACTGCAGGAATCTGTCTGCAAGAATTGATACAGTTTCACCACTGCCTTTATTTGGCTATGCTGTTTTAGATTTTTTTTTCTGTGCCCAGTTTGCCTGATTAACTGATTTAAACCGGGTTCCATCTGATCATATTCAGATACCTCTATTTTACTTGGCCACACATTTTTCAGGCAGTGGAGCAGAAAGTGCACTTGAAAGATGTCATGCATCTAGTCTGAAAATAAAGATCTACAAAAGGCCAGATAACTATTTCCTCCTAAGAGTGCCTATTCTTCTCCTTTGGCCAGAAATGGAGCCCATGGCGACAAGCTCAGGTGAGGATTCAGCTGATGTTAAAGAACAAAAATCCCAGTTTTAATATTCCTGTCTTCCTGTTGGTTACTTGTGTAGAGGTCAAACCTGAGGCTGTGGTTTGACTGTGCAGAAAATCCAGCTTTAGGGCTCCTACAGCTGTATTAAAAGCATTGAGGCCATGAAACACAAAATGCTGACTGCTATAAAACTTGCTGTCAATTCAAATTTGTTCAAAATCTCTCAAAGCCTCCCAGCATAAGATTTAAATTTTTATTGCCAGGTCAAATACCAGAGGTCTTCCTATGGCTGGCATAAAGCTGACCTGTAAATGTGCACTCTGGCTAATTCAGCAGAAACATGACCGTGTGCCCAGATCTGATTTGTACCACTGGGTAATCCAGAATAAAACAGGTTTGCTGCTGTCCTGAAGGATTTCAGACCTCAGACCACTACAGCAAAACCATGTTTCAACAATAGTGTGTCTTTTAGTGAAAAACCTCAATTCAGTTCCAAGGTCATTTTTTTCCTATTGTTACTTCTTTGCTACTAGTTTCTAACTAATAAGTAGAAGCTACACTTGAATAGAAATTAGTAAATAAACGTCTTTCCTGGTTGTGGATTTATTTCTTCGGTGCTGAAATGCCCAGATGACTTTAGGAAAACAAGTACAATGTCTTCCTCTGTATATAAAAAGATTAACGGTATATGTCAAACATAACCTTTAAAGCAATTATAAAGTGATCTCACTCAGGGGATGAAAGCAATTTTTGGAATAACTGTGTGTATGTTTTTCTGGAAGTTTAGGCCAGGCTGGAAATGCCAGAAGGGTTATCCTGGAGGATTGGGTCTTGGCCATTTGCACAAATCACCTTTTAAAAATCGGTAATGGGACATTTTAATGGCTCTCTATATTTCTGTTTCCCCCTACGAGAAAGTGATTATTGGAGCTCTTTACATCATTCCTTTGAGGACAACATAGGAAGAAAAAACTCAGTTTGTCAGAAGAGAAAAAAGCTTATTGCTTATGCACTGAATATCCACGTATGCTTTTTGACAGTTCCAGCCTCAACTAATTTAAAGAAAATATTCTTACTTTTCCATAAGCAATCATTTAAGACAGCTTTTTTGCTGCCTTAAGAAAGCCTCAAAGAAGCAGCCTCTCTTCACTTACATCACGTATGTTTAACTTGGTATTTTGAACTAAAGGGCTGGAGATGAAGGAAGAAAGTGTATTACTTCCTGAGCCATAACTAAAAACTTTCACTGAGGAATGGAGAAGAAGATAGCCAGTTTATTTATGTGGATGGTATTTCAGCCTTTGAGAGCATGTCTTAGGTGGGCATGCTGGGTGGAACAAAGGCAGGTAAAAGCTGATTTTTCTGGCTGTAAATACTCCAGGGATGAAGGTGAGAAGAGTTGATAAACACTAAGAAGAGCAGAGAGCTGTAGAAGCTGCATGTCTGTGGGTATAAACTGATTATGAATACATTTAAGCCAGAATACAGACCGTTTCCAACTATGTGGTGTGTCGGGGCAGCTTTCCAGCAATGTTAGTGTTCTTTACTTCTATTTGAAATTTGATGAGTTTTATTAATTAGAGCATGAAAAAGTTTCTGTGATAGCTGGGGTCTGGATTTGATGATGCCCTGGAGGAACTTGGGGCTGGTGGCACAAGGAAGGGGACCAGGCAGTTCCGCTCGCCAGGTGCTGGTGGCACACCTTTGGGAAGAGGCATGCACCCGGGCTGCAGCCATGCAAAGTGGCTGGTTTTTTCTTGATTGGATGCAAAGGACTGGTACTTGGCTGTTGGCACTGCTGGGTGAGAGGGGCCATGCTTTTTTTTGAGTTTTTTTCAGTAACAGCTTTTTGATCCTCTGAGAGGGTCTGGCCCCAAAGCTTCTCTTCTTGCAAAGGAGGGTGCCTGTCTTGTGCTGCGGATTGGCTCTGGGTTCAGTCCACGGGCTCCCACAGCAGTGGGGGGTAAGCCTGAGCCCTAAAACCAGTACTTAGCATGGTGAGAGTCTTTCTAACGTGAAATCCCATGAAAGGCTGATCTCCTTTGTGGATCCTCCTCAAACTGAGTGGTCACGCTGTCTCTGCACCATCATGATCCTTCTATTTGAACAGGACTAATATTGTTTCCATATTGCACTCAGTGTATTAATTGACATTTCCCACCCCAGTATCTTCCCAGATGAGATGTTCTGTGCTTGCAAACATCCTGTCTGCAAAATCTTAGTTCACTTTATCCTTGAAACTGTTAATGAAGAAATCTCAACAGACCACACTACTGAGATCTAGGTAAGATGGGAGATTTAATTACCAGAGAGTGTGAATCAGTAGCCTCAATGCGATTCAGAGCAACCAGGACAAAATCTCTTTGGTGGAAAGTTGTCCCCAGGAATAGGGACTCCTTTTCCCAGCACAGGGGACTTCAGGCCCATGGGGCTGCCCATTCCCAGTTCTGGCCTGTTTTACTCCAGATAAGTCTAGGCAGTTCCAGAGTGGGCATAAAATTAGAGTATGTGAAGCAGGTGGGGTAGTCTGGCAGATCTGTCACCTACAGAAAATAAGCAAGGTGGTGGTGACTCCAGTAAATTTTCTCATGTGGGTCTTGAGTCTATTTTGTGGAAGTCAAGAATAAAAATAAATTTCCTCTTAGTGTTGAGGTTTCCATTTTTATCAGGCAGGTCTATTTTTTTCCTTGATGAACAGTTTACCACCTTTCTATTTTTTGCTTCCATTGGCATTGGACACCTGAGCTGCTCTTCTCACCAGCACAGAGACATCCAGCTCAGCACTGTGCTGTCTGTTACATCTGGAAGGAGTATTTCCTATTTATGCTTGTCTGGAGTAATTTTTCCAAAGCCAGAAGGTTTTGTTTGAGAATATCGAATCCCTTGAAAGTACTGTATAATTATCTACATGATTAATTTAAGTGTCTGCCGTGGCTCTGCAGTGAGCTCAGGGGCGTAGACAGGCAACCCGCAGCGCATCGACGCCCGCAGCTTTTCCTGTGGGGAGAAGGAATGGGGTTTTGAAGGCTGCCTGCCTCCGGCGGCGTGGAGGGGGCCATCATCCTCTATCTCTGGAGGGATGTGTGTGCATGGAGGGGGAGAGCCCTCCAGCAATGTTGCTAAATGAATGATGGATGCGTTTTGCGTGGAATGCAGATGCCTTTGAATGCTCCAGCCAGCTAACTGCAGGATTGAAGCCGAAGTGAACATCAGTGCCCTGTGCCATTGCAGAGGAGATTTGGAGACTTGAGCTAAAACTCTGAATGGCTTTCAAGGAGCCCCAAGATCTCCAGGCTGGAGACCCAGGCAGTGCTTTTGATCTGGGGATAGTTTGCAAAGGACAGCCCATAATATGTCTACCCAATATCAAAACTGATAAACAGCTGAGAGCAAAACTCCTTAAATTATTAGGCAGAAAGGGCCTCAAAGAATGATCTGGTCCAATGTTCTCTAGAGCCTGAATGGTTCTGAACCCTGTCTGGTTACTGAGAGCTGTACCAATGTTTGCTGTTAAAGGAAAGGGTGTCATTGTCACAAGGGTGTCATTGTCATAACTCACGGGATGTTACCCATTAAATGACCTCTCACTGTACTCTCACTAAGACAGAAAATGATGTTGAAGAAGTTAAAAGTAAGAGGGATTGAAATGGAGATATCCACTCTCTCCCACAACCCAAGAGATATAGTCTCTAGTCATTGTTCATGGCAGATGTCTGACCCTCTGCAGAGACCATGAGTGATGGTCAGCACCTGAGATGGTGTTCCCCAGTGCTTTTCCATCCTTCATCTTTCTGAGTGTTACCTAACCACTAACCTAAACCTACCTGGATGTGATTCACATTCCTTACTCCATCATGGACAAGAGGAAGAGACTGCTTTTCCCCTCCTGGTCACTGTGGGGCATTTTAAAGTACATGGGGATCTTTAGCTTGTGCTCTCACACCCCACCTGCAATACTTTCTCCTTTTTAGAGTAGCAGGCCCTAATTCCTTGTGTATTTCCTATTAAGTCACACTTTCAAGACTGGCAAGTAATGTCAGAGCTCTGCTCCAACAGGGGAGTTTTGCTGCTGAGACCTTTCCAGCCCCGTGTGAGGCTACAGAAATACTTCATATGCCTTGTTGGCTTTGTCCCCACTGACACATCCTGGGACAATGACCTTTTTTATTCTCCAGCAGAAGGACTTTATTGACAGGAATGATTCCCTATAAAATGTCAAAGCCAGGCTGGATGGGACTCTGAACAACCTGGTCTGGTGGAAGGTGTCCCTACCCATGGCAGGGGGATTTGGGACCACATTCCTTCCTAACCCAATCCATTCTGTGATTCTGTGATTCTATGAAATGCTGCATCTCTTGCCTAAGCTTTGCCACATAGCCAACTCCGTCTAAGTGAGATTTTCCTTTTGTAGTACTCTGCATTTGTCCTTGATGAACTTTACCCCAATTTTTCAAGTATGTTTTTCTGATTTTTGCCAAGATATTTTAGATGCTAATCCCGTTCTCCAGTGTGTCTGCAGACACTCCCAGCTTCGTGTAATCTGCAGATTTAATATGTGTACTCGCTTTCATTGTCCAGGTCACTAATGAATGTGCTGAGCAGAACTAGACTATATAGATCCAGCAGAGCTCCACTCACAGTGTCCTTCTGTTTTCACAGAATGTCATTAGTAACTACTCCCTGGGTATGGATTTATCGTAGTCTCATTTAATCATATTTCCCTAGTATATTTATGAGAAAGTTGTTTGAGACAGTGACAAAAGCTATAATAAAGCCCAGATAAATGACATCCAACAACTTCTCCATTAAGAAAAGAAATTAATTTGATTTTACATGGTTTTGTTCTTGTCTCTCCCGTGTCTACTGCTGCTTGTATTTCTGTTCTCTTCCACATACATGCGAACTGTTTCTTTGTTTGATTTGGAGATTTTAAAATGATTGAAGCTAGATTGACCGATGTAACATTTTTCTGCTGCTTCTCTTTCTACCCTTGAAGAGAGCCACTGCATTTGCTGTTGTCCTTAATTCTGGCCCCTTACCCATTTGAGTTCTCACAAGTGACCAAAAGGGAGGTATCTGCGATGGTTTTGTAGGGAAATTAAATGGTGGTTTGTCCCACTCTGCTGGACTGGAAATACCTGACTTGGACAGAGGACCGATCTCTTATCCTGGAACTGGCAGAGGCGAGGATAGAATGCCTCTGTAGTGATATTGTGTCGCAATGTGTACTAATCCCCTGTGCATAGTTGGTAATTTTAACATGGACTAAAGCAAAAATCAAACCAGTGTTGCCTCTTTCAGTGTCATTTTTCAATAACTTTCTCTCTGAGCAACATTTTTCTGGACTATCTTCTTGGTATTAATATGCATAGAAAGGGTAACTTTTTTTATCTTCTGCAAGTTTCATTTCATTTTTATGCCCTGATGTTTCTATTATTTTTTTGCCTATGCCTTTTCACTATTTTTTTTAACTTGTGCTCAGTAACCTTTTAGTGTTCTTTCTTCCTGTCTTTGAGGAAAATGAAAAGCTTGTGATGCTGCCAAGTCTTCTGATCCTTCTGCATTGAGATGCTATTGTGCCTGTGCCTTTTAAGCACAAAATATTGTTTCTTCGAGAAACTACAGCTCACCTTGATTTCTTTTTCCTTTAAACTCTTCTCCATGAATTCTCGCCTAGCAGGTTTTTTTTTAATGTACTGAAGCCAGGCATTTTTGTTTTGCTGTTCCCAGTCCCTTGATTTTACAGGCATTCTTGCATGAGTTTCTTTCCACCTTCTTACCCCCAACACATCCTTCTCTGGAGGCACTTCCCTGCTGATTACTTGACCCATCCATTATGAGAGAACATTGCTCTGAAGGCACCAAGACCTTCTGTCTCCTACTGTTTTCCTTTCCTAGTAGATACCTCATTTTTGTACTTTCCCATTACCATTGAGTCAGCTGTTACCAAGTTTTTGGTTTAGGGTTTGTTGTGCCCTCCCCTGTGTTTGTTTTGTTTTGTGCTTTCTGTCTTTATTATTAACCAGATAATTTAGCGGTTCTTCCTCCCTCGGTGTTCTGGACCTCGGAAAAAATATATACGTCATCCTCAGTATGCCAAGAGATTCTGCCTCTACTGTTTCTTTGTTGGTCCACATATCAGCTGTGCATTTTCAGATCAGTATTCCAGATCTAGGTCTTACTACAGCAAGTTCCAGTTATGTCAATTAAATCATCGCTTTTGTCTTAAATATGAGATCTTAAATAAGATTTAAGTTCTGTGTTAAAAAAACCCATATAATCACCAGTGTTGCATTAGATATCTAAGAAGTTCAGAGGATTTAACCTTATCTCCTGGTCAGTCTGTGTCTGTATTATCACCTCTTGTTTTAGACCTGTGCCTGGGCAGTTTCTGTCTTTATTCTTTCCCGCTTCTTCCCTGTTTTTCCTACCCTGAGCTTAACTCAGACGTCCTTCTCACTAAGCAGTGGGCCAGTTCCTCCTTTCCCAAGCTGATGCCTATCCCTGTTGAGCTGTTGGTGTAACATCACCCTCTTGGTGAAGATGCTGGTGTCCTATAGGAGCATCACATGTGGCCCTGATCTGCTGTTGTCCCTGCCTGAGCTTTCTTGGGGTCAGTCCTGTCCATCTAGGTAGTGCCCCATAGCCAGGGAGGTGGCAGAACTTCGGATACAGCTTCTGGGCAGCAGCATTTTGCAAGAGCCTCCCTCTACACTCATTCTTTTGGGGTTACAAGCTCTTTCTACAGCTCTTGTACCGAACACAAGCCTTTCACACACATCTGCAAGAGCAGACCTGCAGGCTGCAAGCTCGAAGCTGCTGCTTTCTTCAGCTTTCCTGGTGCACAGCTCACTGAGCAGCATCCACCGCTAGAAAATAAATCCCTGAAAGAATCCGGTCAACCAGACTTGACTCGTGTCAGGATTTTTTCTTGTTTCATAGATCCTAATGATCCTGGCAAAAAACCCCCTGTCTCGCCCTCTTGCCTGCTGACCCCCAGCTCCGGCTGCCTCCTGAGTGCCTATGTGCCTCCCTTTCCAAACTGCAGGGAATTGGAGAATTCACTTGCCCAGCTGTTTTCCCAGGGGAACTGGATAGTCACTTCCCTTAGATGCTTTATCCACAGGGTGGCTGTGAGCCACTGCTGCCACTAAGGGAGGGACCCCATTGGTGTCCTCATCCTTCGTGTTTGCTGCTGCCCATCCCTCGTGCAGCTCGGTGGGGAGTTAAGTCCGGGAAGAGACCGGTTTAAGCCTATCCCAGCCCAAAATGACTGGTGTGGATGGCAGAGCTTCAGTATCTGGTGAGGCCGGTGCCCCTCCAGCGGCCCTTGGAGCGGGTTTGGCAGGAATGTCTCCCCTGCTTCGGTGAGAGCTGCGGCAGGAGCATCCCTGGGCTCTGCCATCCCCGTTTCACCGGGAAGGTCAGGAGCTAATGGTGACCTTTTATTCCCTTGCTGCGGAGAGCAGCTGGTGCCCTCAAGTGGTAAATCGCAGAAGGAGAGCGACCGGGCCGTGCGAGCCGGCCTTGGGCCGCCGGGCTGGGGCTGCCGGGCGCCTGCAGTGGTTCTGGCAGGTCTAACCACGCTGTTTTCCCCTTGCAGGACGAGAAGCTGTGGTGATCGTGGTGGGAAGGACGCTTCGTTCCCGACGGAGCGGGGACGCCGGCGGCAGGCAGAGGTGGACAGCCACAGGCGCTCCCGAACACTTCACCCTGTCCGTAAGGCCGCCTGCATCGCCTTCACACCAAACATCCTGCCTTGACTGTGCTCTTGGTCAGCTGGAACCCCCAAAAAATCTCCCTGAGACTAGATGGAGCTTGCCTGGGACCTGCAGCCCCACTCCAGCATGTCCCCAGGGGCTGCGGGGGGCAAAGGCGGACGAGCAGGGAGCTGATTGGGGCCGGGGCTGATGCCGTGAGGGGATGCCCAGGGACAGAGATGCCCATCACACAGGACAACGCGGGGGTCTTCCTCCCCCTCCTGTGCCAGTGGCTGCAGAACAGCCGTCGGGAGGGGGCCGAGGGAGCCGAGCAGCAGCTCTGCCGCTCGGCCGTCCAGAAGCTGAGCGAGTACATCCAGCTCAACTTCTCCGTGGATGAGAGCAACCTGCAGCCAGGGAGCTGCGGGACTTTGGATACAGAGATCTGCACCATGTACCTGGCCCAAGAGATGCAGAAAAGTGAGGTCCTAGGCTTGAGCTTTGGGAATATCCCTGCTTTGGGGGACTATGGGGAGAAGCGTCGGGGAGGAAAGAAGAGGAAGGCGCATAAGGGGCCTGTGCTCGACGTCGGGTGCATTTGGGTGACAGATTTGAAGAAGAACAGCCCAGCTGGGAAGTGCGGGAGGGTGCGCCTGAAAGATGAGATCCTTTCTCTGAACGGACAGCTGATGGTCGGTGTGGATGTCACCGGAGCAAGGTAAGAGTGGAGGAGCCACCAGCAGCCGCCTCTGGTACCACATGGTGCAAGTCGCAGTTGATACTGAATGGAAGTCCAGGAGCAGAGGTTCTGACCTCTGCTTTCCAGCCCCTGAGAGAGCCCTGGGTTCGTTCTTAAAGTCTGGTAGAAAAAAAGTAGCAAAAGCAAATTGATAATTAGCCTACATGTGCTACTCACACTTCCTCTGGAAAATTTTCAGGGGTCATTGGGTCAAAAAATTATACGTCATAATCACCAGAGGGGCTCCACTAAAACAGGAGCCTTCCTGGGTTTGTATAAAACTGTTTCCTTAAGCAAAAATGAACACAGACGCAGCAGCACTGGAAGATATTTTTACAGGTGCTTCTTATTTTTGTTGAATTATTTCAGTTAAGGGACGCTTTTTTGACAGCTAAATGTTGTCTGAGACTTTCTCAAAGCAAGACATTTTTGTGTTTTCCAGTTTGGAACAACTTCATTTTAATAAATTCCCTTTGATTTTAATGCATTTGCTCTCTTCTGATGTCTCCTGACCCAGAAAACTTGAAATCTTTAAGAGTTCAAATAAAAAATTGAGGTTTTTGCAATGGTATAGATTATTCTTGTGGTGTTTTTTTAATTCAGCTATTCCATGCTGTAAAATCAGTTATTGTCCCAGTTTTGCTCTTTGTGGGCTGGCAGACTTTCTCACATTACCCTTTGCAAAGGCAAAAACCTTTCTCTGCTGTAGATGAGGATGTAAATGTTCATTCATACCTGAGGTTACAATGTACCTGAGGGCATTAAATCCTCCCCCTCTTGCCAAAAGGGAATCTATCTTGGGGATGGACTCTTGGAAACCAAGTGCTAGTGAAGTGATCCCAACAGGCAGTGAATGTGGCAGGAATTTGGGCTGGCCATCACTCCCAAATCTGCCAAGTGGCAGAATAAAAGCAGTGACTCCTCAATCTGTGGGTCCTGGGCAACTCAACCTTCTGTGGTTTTACAGGTGTGAAAACAACCCTCTGTAATTCCTAGCCTGTAATTCAATGAGTGTATAAATATTGGTACTGTGGCAGTATCAATCAGTGGCACCTCCAAATTTGAGAGTGTTTGTGTCAAACAGCAGTTAGTTTGCTGTTTCCCCTTTGTCGGATGCTACTGTTTCTAAATACAAGGGAATCGCTTGCAGTGGGTAGCAGTAATGTTATCGTATTAATAATGCAAAATGAGAGGTAATAGCCAATGAAGTCCAAAATATTTGGATATTATATATTGGCCTTTTTGGCATGTCCCTGAAGGCTTAATTTAGGGCTTGTTCCTTTTGGAAAGCTCTGTTACTAAACCAGCAAGCTGTGACTGCAGCTGATGGGAACCAAGTGCTCCATTTTCCTTACTTTTTTTGGCCATTACGAAGGCATGGTAGTGTGGGGCCAGTGTTGTTCCTAAAATCCTGTTTTAGAATATTCTACATCCAATTTAGGCCAACATTTAGGACATTTCTTAGTCAAACCTGTTTTATTTTCAGCATCCAAAGCATCCTTGCCTAACTTACTGTTGACTGCTGTTTGACAGGGGTGATGTTGATGGATGACAGTTTGGGACCTTGAGGATGATCCCAGTTGGGAGAGCTGGCTTTTGCCTATCAGGGAGCTGGCTCGCAGCTCCAACCCCATGTTCCCACAACATCAACTCGCCCTCTGGGAAGACTGCTTCCAAGATGAAGCTTTCCTAGAGTATTTCTGTATTGCTGCTATGGTGGAAGTAGCAGAGCCCTTGCCCCTTAGTTTTTCAAGTTGTTGTTGGGGCAGGACAGCACACTGAACAATAGTCCTGAATCGATTTCTGACTGCCTGATTGTTCTCTGGCTGAGTGAGAAACACTTCCGTGTCACTACAAGGGGCTGTGGTTGCTGTGATTTGTGGTGTGATGTACTTAGTGGAGCCTGCACATGGTCAGTGAAATGAAAATACTGCCTTAGCTCCTGCAGCACCAGGCTGGATTGGGCAAGCAAAATCACTGCTTATGTGTTTATTCCTCACCTGCCAAGTGTTCCAGGGTAGCCCCATCTTGCCTGGTGAAGGAGTTTTTCACATGGATGCTTTAGGGATTCTCCTGATTTATTCCCTTAACAGTGGAGGATTTGGCATGAGGGTCTCACAGCTCTGCCACTTCCCACCTCTGCAGCAGGGTTTGCAGAAGTCTTCTCACATACCCTGGGCTTCACATAACCTCAGCTCTAGTTCCAACCTGCCATCCAAACCCTCCCTGTTCCAAGGGGCAAAACGAATACACCAGACAACGAGAGAGGAGAGGTGAGGGCACAAAGTCCCTCCTGCTGGCTGTCAGCCTCTAGAGGATGCAGGGGCAGATGAATGGAGCCGTAACAGATTGGGCAGCCCTGGACAGACTGGGCTGTTTTGGCACCTGCCTGGTGTGCCTACAGGTCCTCAGGTCTCGGAGTGGTGCTGGGGTCAGACACAGTGAGTAAGAGCAGCACAACACTTCTTGGAGGAGCCAGCTGTGAGAATGACTCATCTGTCTCCCCTTGCTAGGAAAGCTGAATATGACTTCTTTAAAGAAAAGGTATTTATTTAAATTCCACCTGATTTCCATGTAAACAGCAGAGACAGGTTGATTATTGCTGAACTTGTTTCTTTTATTTTTTTTCTTTCTTTTCATTTAGAGAAACATTATGCAGTAATAAAAAAATCAAAGCTCTTTGCTTAACAGGGTATTATTACATTAGAGAGGAATAATGTAGGTGGTGTCATTTTTGGTGATGTTAGTGATTGAGGGAAAATGATTGCTCTCTTTAGAGTTAGCAAATTGTGTGTGTCTATCAAACACAATTGCAGGGAAATGAGCTGTATTGGAGTACTGAATAAAGGTTAGTCAAAACTCTGCCTATTTATTTATCTTCTGCCTATACAACTGTGTCTCCAAAATATGCGGGTTATGTTCTCCCAGACAACAACTTCCTATGTATTTTGGAACTGCTCTGCTCATTTTGGGTTATTACTCACTTACTGGAGGGAGGCTGTTAGTATTTCTGCAGATGACAGATGAATCCTTCATTTCTTGAGCGTAACTGAATGGGGCTTCATTGAGCAAGTCCTAGGAGGACTGAAAAAAAATTATTTTGTCATGAATATAATTCAGTTTGA
Source organism: Falcunculus frontatus (assembly GCA_013398115.1). Taxonomy (NCBI): domain Eukaryota; kingdom Metazoa; phylum Chordata; class Aves; order Passeriformes; genus Falcunculus; species Falcunculus frontatus. The sequence goes on from VZRV01008977.1 coordinate 479,225, forward strand.
AATATTTGATTATGGATTTCATCAAGCATAGCTGCACTGCTTGGACACAGCTACCATATACATTTAATCTTTAAAATCAGTGCTAAGTAGATTTCCAAATTCAAACTGTTCTTGAAGAAAGCAGAGTAATATACATTACCAGTGATGACAGTGTGGTAGAAACATGAGATATTATTATAATTTTGTCACTGAGAAAACCCAACCATTCCTTCAAAATATCATCTTTCTCATTGCCAAAAGTTACCAAACGTTGCTGTATGTGGGAATACAGTCAGAGAAGTGGCTGGCTTCTTTTTAACCCACAAACTGGAGCTGCTTCCGAAAAATGAAGAGAGAAATGTTTTGACAGCCATACCTTTACACAGTGCTTTCTTAGTATCTCCTCCTCAGTCATTGTCCTGGGGGGAGTTGCTAAGACTCCTCTGCAGCACAAGATATGGCATACTAAATGTCAGGGAAATCACTTTATTTTCCAAGATGCTGAGAAAGACCTTTAGGAATCAGGTCTGCCATGGAGAGGGAGCTTCAAGTGCCACTATTGAAGGCAAAGCTTTTAGTTTACCTGCAGCTGAGGGTTTTCAGTAGAGCCAAGGTCTTTCTGAATGCTTGCTGCTGCTGCACATCACATGTTCATGCCTCCAGGATAGCTGGAACTATGAAGGTAAAGTCCTGTTCCTCCTAACAGGTCAATGCCATTAGTAGGTGTGTGATATATGGATATTCTAAACACAGTCCTGCTTCTCTCTAAGTGCTAGCAGCTGATTACAGAGGACAATTTAAAATGTGTAACAAAATGACAGGTCTCAAAATGTGCATAGCACTTTGTGCGGCCTGCTGTGGCAGACAATAGCAATCCTGGGCTCTGCTGGGTGAAATCTTGAGGTTCTTTGTCAAAAAAAGTTCTTGCTGGTGCTGGAAACACAACATGCAGTCCCTGTCTGTAATTAGAGACAGATTCTGCCCTGAGCAGGGGTCTGCAGGAGGGGGATCTTCTTTGTTCCATTACTGTGAGCCCTGCAGACAAGGAGCAGACCTGTACCGGCAGAACAGTACATGTGCTGTGGAGCTGGGTGTGGTGAAGTCTTTGCTCTGTCTGAGAAGAGCTGCTCAAAAATCTGAGTGTGGTTTGAAAACTGTTGTTTCAGAAGAGCACAACTCTCAAGGCATTTTTTTATTGAGATCCCCTTCCCTCAGAAGTTTGAATGGAATTATTTTTTTTAAATAAACTGCTTTGCTCCTGCAATAGAAATATTTTCTTGCTGGGAGGAACATCCTTCCCCTCCAAATGTGGTCACTCATTGGTATTCAAGTGCTCCAGTTCTGCAGTTTCCATGGGGCACTGCTTCCTGCCATGCTGTGTTGAGCCACTGCCACTGCCTCAGGAGGCTGGCTGTCCTCACCATGACTACTTTGTCCCTGCCCTGGCAGCTGCAGTTGTCTCTAAAGCATCTGCAAGATTTTGCTGCACCGTGTTATTCAGCAGTGTGTTCAAAATGCTTCCATGTGCCCCAACTGATGTGTGGGGATGGGATACTATGGGAACCAGGATCAAGGGCTGTGCTCCCTCAGCACATCAGCTGCGGCCTCAAGACACATTTTGGGTAACAAATCCATTCCTTAGTAGGGTTGGGTGTTGGGATGTATGAATGCCTGTGTTATGGTGGAAGGGGGTGATTCAGGTTTCTGTGCCTATGATGGGACTGTGTTTCGTTGAAGTTTTTGAGAATTTATCTTCCTGGCAGTGCAATCTCCTTTAGACATCCTTTTTATTACAGAAAAGTCAGCCCAAGGAAACCATTCCTGGTCATCACAGAAAGCTTTGTCTCACTGTACCCCCACCTTCCAGGCACATCAGGTTGCATGGATCGATTGCTCTGTTTTACTGTGTTTCCTCACCTCCTTCCTAAAGCAAAAGTGTTGCCAACACAAAGTGCTGCTCAGTATAAACAGCTGCTTTGCCTGGTGTTAGTAGGGCCTTCTCTTGGTTATGTCCATAAGAAAATATTTTTGTTTTAATAGGAAAACAGATGGAAATTTTTCCTGTCCCTTTGCCCTTGGCCAAGGGGCAAACATTTCTGTGGGAGCTCCTTGTTAAAATATTAACAGCACTGACTGCACAGCAAAAAACAAATACAGTGGTCCTGGAGACTGCAACCTCCAAATGCAGTCTCAGGGAATAGAGTTCTCATAACTGACCTAAAAAATACCCCAAACCTGTTGTGGAATTGAATTAGTTTCCTTTTTTATATCTTATTACCAATCTTCATGCTGCTAAGTGACGGATCAGGGCACAGAGGCTGAGACCTGGGGCTTGTTAGCATGGGCAAGGATGAGAAGCCTTTGCTGACGTGCCCTCCAAGCTGCCTGGTGTGCGAGTCCTGAGGATGGAAAATAAGCAGCACATAGGGATTTAGGCTGAGTGCTTTCTCCTCCAGTTGAGCTGCTGTGAACTGGGATACAGTAAATGTGTGCTCAACCTGTGCAAAATGAGAGAAAGCCTATGGATGTCTAACATTTGCAAGGCACAGTCCGAGTCTGACTGTGCTCCTGAAGTCTGGAGCATGCGGTCCCCTCTGAAGCATGGCTGCTGTATTTTACACTGATAGTGGATATAAATCCTCTACTTGATAGTGGATATAAATTCCTCCCTCTCCCCTCACTTAAAATACATCAGGACTAAGAAACTAAGAAAGAGATGTTTTTCTTCCCTTATGTCTCCTGGAAGATATGAGCAGACTTAGCCACAGGTGTTGAGAAATAAATTGCTCTGAAGAAATGAGCTTTATTCCAAATCCTCTCTTAAGAGCCAAAGTCTTAAACAGAAGGTCACTAATCCCCAGACTCAGCAGAGATCATTTAGCTGGTTTGTCCTCTTTGCTTTATTAATCTGAGCGTGTGTTCACTCGCTTTCCCCTCCTCACCCTCTGGTTCCTGCCATCCCTCTCAATGTCTCCATGCCAAGCCTCTGTGGAGGCACAACTCATTCCCTTGCAGCAATGGTCATTTGCAACATCCCATCACTACAACTGCCTCCTCAACAGACTTTCTGAACCCCTCATCCTCCTCAAATTTGCATCTTATTTATCTTCTTGCTCGGACGTGTTTTATCTAAATCCCATAAAGAATGATGGAAAGACTTCCACTGATTTAAATAGCTCACATCCTGTATGTGCTTGCCTATTTGTCCAAAAATTTAGGGAGCAATATGCTCGTCATTGCTTTTTTCATACTGTCAGCACTGAACAACAGAGCTGGCCTCTCTCTGGAAATTGTGGTCCCCAGGAGCATACATGGATAACTAGGCAACATCCTCAGTGTCATCTGCCAAAATTGCTCCCAGCCCTGCCTCTGCACACTTGCTTTTCAGAGGCATTGCGTCAGGCTTGCAGAGACTTGGACGGAGGTTGGCGGTGTTGCTTTAGGAGATGTAAAAACTTCAGAGGTTACAGAGAGGGGTTCTTCTGTGCTTTGTTTTTGTTTTAATGAGCTGTGAAAGTTCTGATTAGAAATCTATACCTTGCTGACCAATGTATGGCTGTGTGTCTGCATTTAATTTGCTGTTCTGACCAGGCTGTAATTACAAGAGAGCAAGCCCGGTGTTTGGGAGGGAGTTCTGCCCTCCCTGCTCTTCCCTGCCTGCTCATCCACTGTGGGAATGACCTGTTTTGGTGAGTAAGCCTTGTGCCTTGTCATTTACCCTGATACCAAAGTGCCAGCAGGATCCCTTTTACATCCTGAGTGGGATTTTCAGCCTGACACACAGCAGGCATCCCATGCTCTCAGGTCATCTGAAGTACAGTCAGGGTGCAGCAGAACTTAGCTAATTGGCAAACTGCTGGAATGTGCAGAACAGAGTCGCTTTTTTTCACCGCTCAAGCCAAATAACAGGTGAGGCCTTCAGCCACAGCATCAGTTATTTTCTCAGTCTCTCCAGCAGTGCGTTTGCTAGCACAGAACAGTGTTTTAGCCATCAATAATTAAAAATACAGATGTTCAAAAACACAAGCAAGGAACATTCCGTGCCCATTATTCCTACTCTTTCTGTAATGTTTGTGCCCTTACACACCAGTTTGCCATGTGCAGTCATTCACAGTGTCTTCGAAACTGTAAATGTGAGTATCTCTTCATGTTCTGGGAGTCTAGAATTTTGCACAAAGCAGGCTGTAGGCTAAAGACTGATTTTCTTGAAACAGAATTCTGAGCTTCTGCAAGAGGAGGAAGTGACTGGGGCCAGGTTACTGAGTGGCAGTGAGAATCCTGGGAGGTTGTCCTTTTCCACCTGTACTGACTGATGTGCCATGAGTCCTGGAAAGGCACAGCTTCTCCAGTCCTCATTCGAATATTTTTTCTTACAGCACTGGGCTAAGTGAGCAGCGTTTCCGTTGTTAGATGTGTTTTGTGGCTGCTCTGCAAGCAGGCTATGATCATACCTTATTGCAACCTCTGGGTGTGTTGGTTGCTGTCCTGGAAGAGGTACTAGAACTGAACTGTGACCCTCCAGAGCTAAAAGCATTAACAGCAATGTCATCTTAAAACCCACTTATCCCCTATCGCTGGGAATCAGGCCTGAACTGGAAAGGGCAGAACGGGGAGGGTTGAGAAATGATGAATGGGAGATGGTTCCACAGGCAGAGGCTCAACATCGGCCTCCGAGAGATGGTTTGTTGGCATGAACCTGCCGTCTCTGGGCATAAGTGAGAGGATAAATACAGTAAACATAGGTGACACCAGCAAACAGGCAAGTATATAACCACAGAGACAGCCGTTGCAGTGGATGGCTTTTGGGATGGGATTTTTTTTTTAACATGGAAAGCTCATTGCTTTTTTCAGCTGATGTGACACTTGCCTTCAGCTCCAAGCAGTATCACATGCTCCTTGAATCTTATTTTTCTGTCTCGTTTTTATCAGATAGGGGCTAAGAGGGGAAGGACATTTGTATCAACTGCAGACTGCAGTACCATTCACTGAACTTGCTGCTTTCCCTGGGTAAAATGTATGATGTTCATCAAGATCACCTGATCCTCCAGAGGAAAACACATTTAACAGACCAGTAACAGGGAAAAGATAAGTTGGCAGGCACTGCCACAAGGTTTTTGGGGCAGTTCAAGAATACTTATACCTAGCAAGACTGGACAAAAGTAAGGTAGATGGCAATTATTAGCAGCAAATTTCACCCTAGAGCATTCAAGACTCAGGAAGCCCATCCAACTAAAGCCTCTCTAACCAGAATGTCAGAAACTAGAGGTAGATGGAAAATGGATTCAGGCTTTTTCAAAATAAAACAGAATTGTTGAAATGTGGCTGAAGAAGATTACTGTTTCTGCTGATGCCTTAGACTCTTCTATTGTTTAAAAAGGTGACAAGGTCTGGTTTTAACCCTTCTCTTTGGAATAGTAGATATTATTGATAACCAGATGATCTTCTAAAAAAAGCAACAACTGACAAAACAAATAATTGATTAATAGAGCAATAACCTTGACTGTGTTTCCTACGCCCATTAGATCATTACTTGATCACTGGAATAGGTTCAGGCTAGCAGGGTAACTATTCAATGAAACAAAAGTCACGGAAGTCTTCCTTCCCATCCTTATACACTTTGACCAGTGTCTCTTTTTATCATGATAACTGAAGAATTACTAAGTGCTTGCCAATTTTTTCATAGCCTGGGCTATTTTTATTCTGGTAGAGAAGAGAAAAACACAGACATGTGGTAACCAGTAAACTCTGTGGTACCATCTATTTGAATACAGAGCCCTAGGCTACAGGCTGGGAAATTCCTTCTTGAAAACTCATGGATGACAAATGGAGCCAAACCAGTGTGTGATGTTCTCACTGAAAATGGTTTCTAACAAACACTAATTGTTCTGCTGAAAACAACATTTCATGTTTTCATCTGTGGAAGAGTTCTACTAAAACAGATTTTTCTCGGTTTCCTCTAGAGGGCAATGTCATATAAATATTTTAAGCGATTTCTGGGTTCTGTCAACTGGGGATTTTTCGCCTGTCTTATCTAGGAATTTGCAAGACAGCAGTCAAAATTGTTTCTTTACATGCTTTTAAGATGTGTATATATGTAATAAAATCTGATTCTTGGGCCTGTAGAGTGCAGTAGCTAATCCCTTTAAGAAGCAAGAAATATGTTGTGCATTTTGGGTCGATTTGGCTATTCTGGAATGCAAAGAGGCAACTGCTGATGAAGACCTGACTCTCTTCTCTACCTGTGCAGCTTCAAGGACTTCTAGGAGCTGCCCTTATGTGACAATTGTAAAAAAGATTATAATCCAGTCCTCTAAGAAGGAAGTTACCAGTTGCTGTAGTTTATGTCAGTAGTTGGAACTTCAGAGCAGAGGATGAATCTAAATACCCAGTCTAAGTGGTTCATAAGACCTAGGAAGCAGAAGGGTATTGTGTTATTATTTATTTCCCTAAGAATTTATGTATATATTCCCAGGTTCACTATCTGCATTGCTTGTTTGATGGATATTAGTAGCAGCACAATTTTCAGATTTCTTGTCCACATAAACAGCTGCTAAAATTAGTATGAATCAAAGGTGGCCACCCTGGACTGTAGTAATATAATTTAAGGGATATTTTTAGTCACTGTAGTATAAAAATGGTAAGTATAGATAGAAGCTGTTTTGTTTTCCTTAAAGCTCAGATGTAGGATTTGAAACACATTTCCCTGGGCATAAATTTCTTTTTTGTCACCTGTATCATTATCTTCCTTCCTTCTCCCAAACTGACATTGCTAAAAGAAGAATTTTCTCTTGAAATTGCAACATGAAAATGGCCTTAGGGAAATCCTTTCACGGTTTTGTCTCCTTTCCTCTCCTGATGGCCACTAGTCCTTTGGAGAATCACTATAATGGCCTTATTGGATTATGTTGCAAATCCCATACATTTACTGAATTTGTGGGTTAACGTTCTTGATAAAATATTTTTTCAGAAACAGTTGTGGGCAATCTGCAGTTGTCAGGTGTTCTAAATGAATAAACCTGTTTGTTTGTTTTTCCCCAAACAGGAAACTCAATTAATTGAAGTAAAACACTTATTCCCAAAAGTGCTTTTTTTGAAAACAATGGCCTGTGAATAAAAAAGCAGTATTTGCATTGGCTTCAAAGCCAGCATTAGGTAGAAAAGCAAGATTTGCCATCTACTTTTGAGTAATAGCAACTCTAAGAAAAACCTGAGGTCTTCTGTTGGTTTTAAAATCTTAAATAGGTGAGAATTGCTTTTTAATTATTGCTGCTGGCCAGGCAGGACTTTTTCTTAAACCATGCCTTAACAGAAGTATGATAAGCAGTTTGCAAATGTTAAGTTCCTGGGAAAATTTTTTAGAGACCTTAGAGGAAACGAAATATTTTTAGTTTCATTTCTCCTGCTGCATGAGAAGCTTTGTGTTTGAACCTTATATTCATCACCACCTTCATTTAGGGCTTGTGTTTAGATCTCACTCTCTTTAAATTAGCTGAAGGCTTAATGCTTAATCACAGGGGGATTATTCTTTGCCTGGCTGGAAGGAGCTATGTTTGGGGCTGTAGGTGTGCGGGGAGGTTGGTTCACCCTGCGCTGGGATCTCTGTACGTGGGTAGCCCAGGGAACGTCACGCTTGCATGGCTGCAGGTTCCGAGGGAGCCACCGAGGCTCACAACTTTGTCTTCTCCTCGCCCTCTCTGCCTTCCTTGCTGGTGATTGCCCTGCAGTGCAGCTCTCTTGCTGCTGTGCCTGACATCTCTGACAATTCCATAACGCCGTGGGCTTCCTGGAATGCCTTCCCACTCCAATTTGCCTTCCAAATTTCCTCCCACCACTGCATATCTGTCCCAGCAATACGCAAAATAGTCTACTCCCTGATCTGGTTTTCTATCATGGCCTGCATTTGGAAAGTAAGTGGTATGTACAGCGGAGCAGAAAATTATTTAGTAATCCAGTTTCATCAGGATGAACTGCGTGGTTAAAATAAATCGGATTTCAATAGTTCAGCAGTTATGCTGTGGAGAAAGAAATAATAGTTTAAAAAGGTGTACAGATGCCAAATGGATTAGAAGTTAATGACTGGTGTGAGGAATTCTAAATCAACAAGGGTTAACTACAGGGCTCTGCCTTTAAATGGGCTCTGTTTTAAATAGTGGATGAGAAAGGCAGAATATCAGTGCTTTATAAGAATGATTTTGTGACTTAAGTGCTTTCTCTGATGACCTGAGAAACAAATTATAAACTGTGGAAATGAATTTAAGGAGCATCATCATTAAGAAAAAAATCCTGCAAGTTAGTAGAGAAGTAAACCTCTCTCTTCAGACAGGTAGAATTCAGATGAGCTTCAAAACAAAAATGGTAAATGACAAGAGGGTAGAAAAAATTTAGGACAGAAGAAGGACTTAGAAATTCATTAATCCTGGCTGGATGAATAATAATCAGAAGTGTTTTGTCTAATATGTAATTAAATTAGATATCGTTATCTGTTAAAACCATTCAGCCAGCTCTAATAACCAAGGAAACCAATCCTGAGTCCAGGTGTTAGCTCCCACGCTCCCTGAGGTTTTCCCGGCCTCAGGGATATTCTCTCATTTAATGATAGTATCAATAATAGTATTAAAGAATATGAGACGGAATAGTCTCCCTTTTTATATGATCTTCAACATGCAGAGCAGCACACCTGGGACCCACTGTCCATGTCCTACATCAGGGGAATCATGCGTGACTTTGCGAAGCCAAATCAAGATCTCCTCTAGATTAAAAAATATACCATGCTATATATGGAGTCATATACCATGCTATATATGGAGTCATAAGCTGGTGTAAGAATCCAGCATGAACCCAATGCAAAGAACTAGTTTAAATTCCATGTAAAGTTTTGACTTCTTCACATTTTAGTGGCATTTGCTATTTGCTTGTAGCTCATGCTGCTCTCTGCAGTAAGCCCATGCTGGTTCCGCCTTTACCTTCCATTTCTCTTCCACATTCTTCTATTTTAAATCATGGACTTGTAAGTTATGTTTTCATAAACTGTATATGACTTAGAGCTATGTATCTACCTCCTGTCAGGGTCTTACAGCCTAATGGATAGCATGTGTGGACTTAAGAAGTGTTGGGTCCTGGTCAAGCCTTTTCCCCGTGCTGTGAACAAGTCACGGCCCCGGTGACAGGGAGGTGATGACGGCGGCTCACTTTCTGCAGGTGCTTGAGCTCTTGGGGGGAAAAGCACTTTATTAAATGCTGGGTTTTATGGCAGAGCATTTCTTTCCAGGTACTTGCTTGTCTGTTGGAGGGTTATGAAGTCAGAGTACCTTCATAAGGGCTAAAATTCTTTGAAATACCTATTTCTGCAGAAGTACATGGAAGCAATACAAATAAGCCCTAGCTTAGGAGATACCTGCCTGGTTATGAATTTAGCTATTATCCAGTCTTCCCAAGTGTCTCCAAGAGGCGTCAGTGTACAAGAGTGAGACATACTTACCTGTAGAGTTTTCCTAGAATAATGACAGAATGGAAAAACTGAATTCTGTTTTTCCAAGGCCTTGAAGCCAAAACCCTGTCCTTTCCTGCTCCTAGTGCTGGCTTTGTGAAAAAAAAAAAAAAAAACCCCAACAAAAACCAAGAACAAAAACCACCCCCTCAGCCTTGTTTTTGTCATGGTGATCCAGCCAACACATATCTGAAGTCCGATCTCCAGATACAGTATTTGCGATTTGTGGTGAACTGAGAAGGTCCAAAGCCAAGCTTGTTGGAGCTGCCAGTTTTCTGGTTGGAGCGCTTGCTCCGGTTTATAAAACTTTGCATATTATACCTTACTGCGTTATCTCTTAGAGCTGAAACAGTGAAAAAGTCTCACAGGGCTAGTCTTTGGATGGAGGTTTATTGAGGAAAAAGGGGCCACTTTATGGCTTCATTGGGGAAAATGTGATGAAATAGTTTCCTGTTCAACACAACTCTTCTTTTGTGAGAATTTCTTTGCAAGTATAAACATGCTTATTGGGAAGCTGAGGAGGAACCAGTACCAAAGATAAGTGTGTGAGGAAGAGAAAAACAGGATTAAATATAACCATATTAATTCACTGCATGGCAGACACATACTGGGAACAGCCTGGTAATGCTGGGGCCATTCCCCTACCCCAGCTCCCAAACTTTACCCTCTCTCATGGTCACTTCACATGTCCCCCTTGCTTTGTGGTCTCCAGTTTGCCAGTCAAGGAGCCAATGGGAGATGTGCAGGGTGTGGGAGTTCCAGGTGCAGACACATAGGGGGAGGTTTGCATGTAGAAAAGGGAATACTGTTTCTTTTGTTCCCCAGGCTCCTTTTCTGAAGACTAACTTGGTGCATGGAGTGGGACAAAAAAGTGAATGTGAGGTTGGGCTGAGAGTTTCCTTTTTGGTCACATTTTGCCATATGCTCTTTCAGCAGCATTCATCAAAGTAGCCTGGAAACTGTGTCCTGGAGAAATAGCTTGATTGAATATATAAGTTTTAAACTTAGCTTTGCTCTTATTTTTCCCCAGGTTGCCTGAATATCGGAACTTTTAACCTTTAGATTGCACCAATTGATCAAAAGGTTCTTGTGCTGTTACTGAACCTTGACTTTTTTTCTTTCAATTGATGGCAAAATCTGCTCCTGCCTTAGGAGGAAGGCTTGGAACCTTACCAAATGAAAACTTGAAACCACAGAAGAGCATTTGTTGCTTGGAACACCCCTTCTTTCTTAGTACAATCAAAGGGCAAACTATTTTTCATCCCTTGTAAAATGGATACATATCCATTGAGGGGAAAGGAGGTGAATCCCAAATGTTAGGAGATAAAGAAGCAGTTCCTGATATATGTGTAAGCATTGTGGCAGGGCAGATTGATTAACTAAAGAGGTGATTCTTGGTTAATGACCATGTAAAAGAAGAATTTAATAGGATATGTTCTTAAATATGATCAGCTACCACAGATCGGTCCAAAAGAAAACATCACACCTCAAAAAAAAAAAAAAAAAGAAAAAAAGAAAAAAAAGAAAAGAAAAGAAGTTTAAAATCAAAGGACCAGTCATAAACCGTCAATCCAACAAGATTAAGAGATAGCCTAGGGAAAAATCCAAAAGGGACCAGAAATACAAGACAGATCCTGCCCACGGAGCCCATAGGCACAGTGTCTGAGATCTGCAATCAGTACCAGATGCTGCTGATACGTGGTGTGGATCTTGTAACAGAGAAATGCTGGACCCATTCAGCCCAAGCAGGAAGCCTTGAAGATTAAATTTGTATTAGTTGGAGCCTGTAGATTGCTTTAGCAAGCAAAATTGAGCCTGGGTGTTAAGATGATCTGGATCAAGAAATCCAAATTAGGTTTCCTCCTTAAAGAGGAATGAGCACATTTTGGCACCAGTTTTCATAACGGTTTTAGAAAGAAAATATTTGGAAACAGATGCAGTATGTTTCTGTATATTAAATCCAGCCTGTGAAATAAAGCTACTCTCTCTGACTGCACAGAACGGTCAGAAGACTCCTGGAACAAAATCCCCCCTAAATTTTATGTGTGTTTTAAGGAAGACTCTTGAAACATTAATAAGTGGTGAGTGGATGGCACGTTCTGGTATGTGCTGGGAAGTATGCACAGATGAAATGCAGGATGGTTTGTGATGTTTAAAAAGCAAACAAGATCTGGGCTTCCACTTGGAATATCATAAGCATCACAGTGTATTACATTAATGGGGGCTATTCTAGCATAAAATGAAAGCCACATTTGGAACAATCTCTGCAGCCCTGGTCTAGGACACTGGGGAGAGTAATATAAAATGACTCCAGGGTGGAGCACAGGTTGCTGGAGGGGGCAGCCTCTGTTGTAACCCGCATTATTTTTGTAGTTAAAGAGAAGGGGAAAGTGTTGCTTTGATAGGAAATCCTAGTGAGCAGGCACATACGGGCAATGAATTGGGAACTTGGGAAAGTTAATCCCTGAACTGAGAGCTTGTGTAGCCCTATGTGCTACACAAGTCCTGCTCACTGGGGTGCTGGCAGTGCAAATAGTGTCTAAGCATCCTGCTGGGCATTTGCAAGGGGGTGAAACGCTCTGTTCCCTGGTCTGGTCTGCTCCGAAAACACGCCGTGCCAGGCTTGTGTTACTCACCTTGAGAAGTGTTTGAGTGTTGGTGCACTCCCAGCACCCTTCTTTAGCAGAGGGGCTGGCCTTGCTACCCCTGGCCCAGCATCATTCTGCAGTTGGGGTAGTGACAGGGGCTGGGTACTGTCACCAGCCCTCCTCTCCATGGCCCTTTCCTCTCTCGTCTTTATCTTAAGCCTAATTTCCCTTGTGCTTTTTCTGGGATGTGTGGTCATGTTCCATTTTGTGTCATGGCTAAATCACTTCCAACACTGCAAGTGCGGGAAGGCAGGGCGAGCACCTGGAGGCTCCATCCTGGAGCAGATTGCCAGCAGTATCTTGGTGGGCTAGTTGCTCTCTTGTCCAAATCAATTTCCTCTGGCAGTTTTGGAAATCCCAGTATGAGACTTGAACAGCCACAGGTGTGCAGAACCCTTCCAGCCTGCAGCAGCGCCTTGCTACCTCCGGATTGGGGTTGGTGGGTCGGAGGTGCATTTTTCCGTCTCTGTTGACCCTTTGGGATTATAATGAGATGTACATTGTGTTCTGTGTGTATAGAGAAGATTCAGATTGCTGTTCTTGTGCAAAGGAAACAAACCCCCTCGATGGCTGCATTCCCCTAGGCTGCCGAGCACCCCGTGCAACATTTTACACTCAGCAGAGCTTAGTGGAGTTAAAAATAATTCTTGTTGTCAAAATATTTCTTGGTAGTAAAAATGTCCTTAGGACACTTCGTGAAGTGGTAACCTTTGGACATAACAGGGTAAGGAAAAATCAGAACATAGTCTTTAATGCTTCAAAAAAACAAACAAAAAAAAAAGTTTGTCTTAATTGCCATCAGCTTGGGGAGGAAAAGAATGGAATTTAAATGGAGATCTAAGGGTGAACATGTAATGTATAATATCTTTGTTAAGTATTTTTTCCTTTGGTTCTTGAAATGAAAGTTTATCTGGGAGAAAATGTCTGACTCTGTAGTGGATGAAGGTCTTGCTGGGAGTCTTTGAATCCACGGTAGGATAAAACCCAGCTTTTCACATTTTATTTGATTTTAAAGGGTAATGTAATTCTAAATTTGGCCCACAAGTTATGATTTCTAAAAACAAGCTTAGATAAGTGTTTCCACCCTGGAAAAAAAACACTCTTAGTGATAACAGATTGTTTTGAGCAAATGCATGTTCCTGTGTAGAGTCTCAGAACTGGGCCATACACTGTAAAGAAGTGAGTGTATTAAGTGAACAGAAATTTAAATTAAAACAGAGGTCATTACTGAGAAAAATGCATACAGTAAATAGGGATTCAGATGTGAGAGACAGCTTGATGTTTTTTTTTCATTCTAATAACTGTAGCTGGAGTTAAATGTAGAAGATAAGGCAAATTGCTTAAAGACCGTATGATTTCTGGCTTATTGCTCTCTGTTTTACTTCAGTAGTACCAGTACATTTCCTTACATCTGTTTTCTGCTTTCTAGTCTGGAGCTGCTGCTTTGTATTTTGAAATTAAATATAATACACTTAGTGCCACGTAAATCAGCACCGTTGTGAACTATGTGATATCGTATTGTTCTGGCCCTACAAAGTTACCTGTATTAGAGAACTTCTGGGTGAGAAGGCTTTATCCCAGTTTGTAGTAGCTTCTAAATAAATTCTATGAGCACATAAGGAAGATAATTAAAAAGTTAGGTCAGAGCTATATAATGTAGATGCATTGCATCATGATTTGGAGTTTCCTGGAATATTCTCTGAAAGTGAGTATTATTTTAATTTATATAATTTATTTTTAAAAATACCAGTTTATAAATAAACTGCAAATGCATAAAATCAGCTCTAATATGATTGCTTACTAAATATAAATATTTCACAAACAACTCTCTGCCCTCAGAGCTCAACCTCTGGCTAATGAAGCATATTTTGAAGATCATATTGCAGAAAGGAGCTTGTGGGGAGCTGTGGGAGGGGGTTATCAATACAGTCAGTCTTACCATACCCCACTGCAAGGAAACTACCAAGAAAAAAAGAAAAGAAAAATAGTCTACTGGAGACTAGTGATCTTAAATAACATTTTAAATAACAATTAGCCTTAACATAGGAAGTCACAGTGTCAGCCCTCTGGGACAAAGACCCTATGTCTGTATTTTCATTGCAAACTACTGACTGTATTTTGAGTGCTATAAAAACAACAATTATGGGCAAGTGAACAGAACAATAAAACTGAGAGGTTCAATTTCTTGACAGCTCTCAATACAGTTTCCCATGGATTACTTTCTATATTTTACCTAAAAATCCCTGCCTTCTGTTGTAGAAAACATGTCTGACTGTAGCCCATGTAAGTAAGGAGTACAGATGAAAAGCTTGCTGACACATAGAGACAGGGCATCAGAATGCCTCCCAAAAATCAGTGAAAAAGCATCTAATTTCCTACTATTTGTATGGTGGCAGGAATAAGTGAGTGTTTACAAAACAATTCTAGTTTAGGTCTTGTAAAGGCCTGTCTGCCTGAAATTTGCACATAAAGCCCCACTAAAGATTAAGGACTAGGTTGTTTTCAGCCAAACCTGGAGCTGCTTGGAATTTTTTTGGTCATTGGAATTGTTCTACACACCCCATGAACTTGCAGCCAGCACAAAAGGACGATGGTGTAACTCCCAGCTGAGCTCTGGGTGGCTCTAGGGGCGTGATGGGCTGTGGGCTGTGGTATTCAGCTCTCCGGGGCTGTTTACAGTAGTTGTGTGTTGGAACTATTAAACTTGCATTTTTTAAAAAAACCCATCCCGACCCAAACTACTTTTGTTGTGCTTGTGTGCAGAAGAAATGGATAGGGAAAAGTTTTCTCTGCGGCAGTCCTCCCATAGTGTAAGAGCATGTGGTGCAGAAATGGGGCTTTCTGGAAGTGGTGGTTGCAGAGGCTCAGCAAACTCAGTGGCCTGAATGCCACAGATTGGCCGAGTGAACTGTGAGGAGACCCACGCAGAGGTCAGGGAAGGGATTTTTGTATTTACACTGTCACAGCTAGGAACAGAGCGTGGCCTTTGCAGTCCTTGACACCGCCCTGGCACACTGGATGCCTATGCAGTATTAACCCTCTTCTGTGTCATTTTTTGTGGTTTCTGGCTGAGCCCTGAAGTTTATTGTTTTGTTTCAGGAAAAAATGGAACATCATGTTGTTGTCATGGTTTATATGTGGTCCTGGATGCTTATTGTGTTTTTAAAGGAATTTTGTTTAAATATGCATATTCATTTTGATGCCCATCAGATCCACAAAGGTCCTGGATCCTGGGAACGTGTACCATATAATTAACTTTATCTCTGTGTGTTGTGTGTCAGGGATGGCAGACATCTGGTGCCCAGGACACAGCAGTGTTGACAGAATGCAAATGTCTGTGACTGTTGTAAAGAACAAATGTTTCTGGTGCTCCCAGCTTCTGCAGGTAATGCTTGAGATAAGGCAAGGCTTAAATGTGGTGCAGTTCAAGTACTTAGGAACAGAGCTAATACTTAAGAACTTTCCTCAGTTGTTTCCTCGAAGTGTTAACTTCTCATACTCAGACATTAGTGAAACTGATTTAAGTGACATTTAGTTTGTATGAATGTGGCCCTGTGGTGATTTGTCTTATTTGTTGTTTTTCTGAATGTGAATCAAGAATTTCTTTGTACGAAGACAATCATAAGGAAAGAACCAAAAATAATGGCCATCCCAAAAATGCCATGCAGCATTGCTCCTATGCTGTGGCATGGGATCCAACTGCACCTTTATTAGCTGAGAACTGAAGTGGCTTTTTCTGCAGCCTTCTTTTGACTGCCTTGGTAAATGGTTTCATCAGTCCACCATCCTTAATTTTCTTAATTTTCCATTTTGTACTTCTGAAATTCAAGTTAGAAATTAATTTGATGCCCAACTCCGTGGGGCAGAAGAGGATGATCTGTGCTAAGTAGTTCTCCTTGCATATGTATGAAGCCAATTTTCTTTAGACAGATTTCTTTAGATAAATCAATGCTTTATCTTTATAGAACCGTATGACTCAAATCCTGTTTTGGCTTATAGCACAACAGATTACTTTGAAATGCACAGCTGCGTGTATGTGCATAAAATATGTAAATGCTATCAATATTCTTTAAAATAAAAGCTAAGAAGATTTAGGGCCCAATCCCCCAAATTTCAGTGGGATGCTGCCTTCTAAACAGCCCTAGAAAAGCCCTGCACAGCTGTCACCAAGATGGGAGGTGCCTGATAATTCTAGACTTTCCTAATGCCCAAGATCCAGTGCTCTGTGCTCCCTTCCAGGGCACTTCAGTCTTGCCTGAACCCGAGCAGCTCATTTGTATCCTTGTCCCATGGGGACCCTGCATGCCATTTCCCTCTGCACTGTGCCTCCTCAGGCCAGTTGGGAGGAGAAACCACCTTCTCAATCCCCAGGCTGTTTCTGTCAAGATTTTACCAGACAGGATTTTGCGTTTTACTTTGCTTTTGAACAGGAAATTGGGTCATATTTTGTGGCCCATAGGGTAAACATTTGCTGGATCCTTCTGGACTTCCAGTATGGTAGGAGATTGTGCAGAATAACTGCGTGGTCTCTTTTCTGTTTATGACTATAGCCTAAATAGTTAGTGACAAAAGGAGGCATCCCAGGGTGTGATTCACCCTCTTGTGCTCCAAAACTCTTTTGTATTATTATAATAACCAGGTCGTGGGCAAAACACAAACAGTTTTTGGGTGGGGACTCAGAACAACCTCTCCTCCCAAATTAATGTCCTGAATTTTGGATTCTGTTTTGCACAGAGGAATACATTTAAAGAAGAGGTGATGGGGAGGCCTTGGGCAGGAGTCCTCTGGGAGCTACTTATTTTCCTAGGAAAATAATGCTGATGAGCATTTCTCTCCTCTTGAGCAGAGGCTATGGAATTTGCTGTCCATATCCTGGATGAACTTCCCAGCCCCTCTGCTACTCAGAGCATGGATGCAGCCTTCGCAGCCTCCTCTCACCGTGCTCAGAATCTGATCTCTGCTTTTTAGATGAAGGGGCTTATGAGGTTGTTTTTTTTTTTCTTCAGGAGATGTCAGGCTATGAATCATGGTGGGAAGGGAGGCATTTCCTGGTTAGCAGTATTGAGCCCCAGAAAGAGGCACATCCCAAGGATTGAAAGCTTCCCTTCGGGTTAGCTCTAGGTATGTTAACTATTGGTGTGTTTCATTTTGGCACCTAATTAACTGCCTGTGCTCCCTGAGAGCTGAGGCACTGACATTAGGCCATGCATTTTGCTCCAAGGAACACAGTTCAGAGGCTCTTCTGTCTCCTTCTGAACTCCTGTCTCCCTCTAAACTCATGGAAGGCTGAAAATCATGCTGAAAATCCTGAAAAACAAGAGGGACGGTTATTTCTGTGCAGGGTAGTACTTCTGGGAGCCAGAACTGCTGTGAGCAAAGCTAAGCTGTTAAAAGATGGCTTGAATACAGCATGGGACTCAGCAGAAGAATTTAATCCCTGTCCATCTTGATTACGGTGTGATCTGCTGACTCCTTGGGCAAATATAGTTATACTTTCTTTTTTTTCCCAGTTACAGTGATGCGTTTTCTACCTGTATATGGCCGAAACTTCTGTCATCAGGAGATGGCTGTGACCGCAGCGGTATAGTTTAGATGGCAGAAGTAGAAAATGTAATATTGGCTGCTGTTAGGTCTGCCGGGAACCGGCTGCCACACACCTGGAAAATGGCCGTGAGATGTTAAATGACAGCCTGTGATAAAGACACTTGGCTTTGGCACATCAGGCCAGGCTCCGGGGAAGGGAACAGCTCCTGGCAGTTGTGTGGAGGCAGCAGTGGGGATTTTAATTTGGATGCCGCGAGTGAGAAACATTTTCAACGGGGGGGGGCGCATACGCAGGACGGCTCTCAACAGGAGCCTGGTTTGGGTGGAGCAAGTGTGAAAAGCACCGTGTCTAGAGCAGGTCCCGCTGGAAAGCGACCTGTGAAGGTGCCCGAGGGCAGCGCAAGGCTGCCCGGCACATTCCCGCGGCGGGGGCGGCTGGAGCTCCGGGAGGTGGGGGCGCCGGGGGAGGGGGCCCGGCTCCGTCCCCAGGCAGCGGGCGGGGGGTCCCTGTGCCCCGGGGTCACCGCTCCCACCTGCGCGGCGGGCGGGGCGGGGCGGG